>QVOB01008419.1:0-24171 GCA_014839585.1 Pseudomyrmex concolor | reverse complement strand
ACAGTATACAATAAAGAATTTTGGGTGCGCGTATCCAGATTTAAATAAGATAGATTTGTACATGTAACATGTATGCAGAGTGCAACAGGACAGGTATAATTAAGAAAACAGTTTTTTCGGTTGTATCATCCGTTTGTGTCGCACAAAGTATATGTATGATAACTTATTTTCATGCGTGAGAAATGTTAAGATCTGTTCTTTTCGAATCTTTCTCCACTTTCATATATATATATATATATATATGATATTCTTTTGTTCCCATATATATTCTAATATAGCTAAATATAAATATTTACATAGAACTCTAATATACATGTAAACATATAGGGAAATCTAGCATACAAAAATATGAATTTAAACTATAGAGAAGTGTAAGGTTATACCTATATATAACTCATAAGTAGAATAATATTTATATGCACATGATTGATATATAAATCCTCTATTGATATACAGTAGTGATACATACAGCGCTTGTATATCAATAATTTTAAATGTTCGTAGATCAGTGATTTCATTTTCATTGCATACAAAATAACTTAAATCATTCTTTTTTACGACATCGTACGACCGATATTATCTTTGCTTTACTCACTTAGTGTCTTTTTTTCCTTAGCATAGCTAAAAATCTGCCAATTAAAAGAAGGCAATAATATGTGCTATGTTTTTGTATAGATCAGAAATTCCGATCTACAAGCAACGACCACTACTGTATATTCTCTTTCTCTCTCTTATATAACTAAATTATACATTATAGTCATATACTTTGAAATATAAGGTTAAAATATAAGCATTATTGCCTGAGAAATCTAAATGAATACATCTTATATATTATGAAACGTGCTAGATATACTTGTTTGTGCACTTTCTTAAGTTGTATCTTATAATTTGGAAATTTTTTAATTTATAGATAATTGAAAATAATTCAACGTGTTCGATGATTAAGTCGTTTAATTAATTTGATTAAAATTTAACGATTAATTATTGTAAAATCTTAACAATGAATATTTAAAATTAATATTAGTTTTATTTCAATCATCCTTGCATAAAAACTTGATTTCCAATAGTTCAACAAACAGTCGATAGCATTTATGCAAGAATGACCAAAACAAATGTTATTATACTACTGGTATTACAACTTATATGTAAGAATTATGCAATTATTGCAAAACAAAAACTAAACATAAATCTTTCATAAATTCATTTTGCAAAATTTTTTTAATGTTATAAGTGTGTATGTTAACTATGATCGCTGTGATGTTTAGTTGTAATAGTATTGCATTGAACGACAAGCACTAAATAAGAAGAAGAAATTAAGTATTTTTTTATTGAATTCTTTTTTTAAACTTTATAGAAAGCAATGTCACTCGTCAATGTCGTCAGTTAAACTACATAGTGACAGTCGTACACATAACTCTGCTACACAATCCTAAAAAAGTATCCACTTAATACAATCAGGCCGTCTAAAGTTGAATCATCAGGATCAAGATCTTTTATCATAAAATAGAAAAGATATATTTTTCCACTTTAGAGGCACTGGCTACAACATTGACGCCTACTAGTCTTTCCATCTCTGTGTCAGATTAATAAGCATCAACGCCATAATCAGTGCCTCTTAAGTGCAAAAATACACCGTCTCTCCTAAGATCATTGGCCCGCAATAGAAGATTATAAACTTTAGAACAACGAGACCATATCCCAGGAAAGTCTCGACACACTGAATAGTGAGAAATGCTTTTTGTTTTGTCACTTCTTGTATCATTTGGGATTTTAGATTGTGTCAATGACTCAAGTCGACTTTTACTTCTTTTCTGCTACGATATTTGCACAAATAAGTGCTTTCAAGACCGTTGTCACATGAAGCTATTGACTTTAGTTAAACTTAAGTCGACACGAGTTCACGACAAGTGAAAAGTGTCCACCATTCAGTTTGCCACGACTGTCTTAGGCGCGTGGATACGACTGTGGCGCAGTAGCGAGCTTTTATCGGTAAATGACTTCTCGCATTCAACACACTTGTACGTTCTACCGGTGTGTGTTACTAAATGTCTGCTAAGACCTGACGCGTGACAAAATGCTTTTGGACAGAGCTGACAGTGATGCAATTGGATGTCATTCGGATTTAGCTTTTGATGTCGGCGCATGTGTACCTTGAGCGCCTCTCGCTGTGTGAAGCTCTTTTCACAGTGCTCGCATTGGAATGGCTTTTGCCCAGAATGCGTCATAAGATGGCGAAACAGGATCTCTTTCTGTGCGAAGGCACGATGACATATGTTGCAAGGAAACGGTTTCTCACCTACAGATATAGATTCAATATATACTTTTGAATAATAATCTGTTTGTAACAAATTAAATTTTTTCTATAAATTGGCAGATTATAAGTGACACCAACCTGTATGTGTACGTTCGTGTCTTACTAAAGCAGATCTTGTCGGGAACCACTTCTCGCACGCTTGACATGTAAAACCCCTTTGTGTGGAATGCACTGATTGATGACTCTTCAGCATTATTCTGCGGGTAAAAGCTTTCGGACATTTGTCGCACTTAAACACTTTCAGCTCCGAATTTGGGTCAACTGCAATACATTTGACAAATTATAGTTACAAATTACTTCAAAACCAGTTACTTATGATAATTTTATTTTAGTTTACCCAACGTATCAGACATCGGTTGTAATTTTAATGATTCGCTTTGATTAGGATTGTCAGTGTCGACTTCCATTACGTAAACGTTCTTATGTTCAGCATTTGCGATCGCTCTCTGAACCTCTTCTGCTTCGTCATCCGACTCTTGCTCCTGTTTGATACGGGTTGTTCTAATCGTGCATCGCGCCTTTGCAGTCCGTTCCTCAGCCGGTACCAGTGTAATATTGCCTGGGTCTTCTGAAGCAGTTTCTTCCACTTCCATCTCTGGGTTTTCAGAACTCATTCCTATAGGTAATAAAAAATAATAATAATATATATGTAGATCATAAATATTTTGGGAAACAATCATATACATATAGTTGTTGAAAATATACCCAGTATATAGCCACCAACAAGTTCCTCTTCTGTCATTTCGAGTGACTCTCCTTCTACTTGACTGCTGGTACCTTTAACAGTGACTAAATTAGCCAACAGCTGCTTAACTTGTTTAGACTTGCCAGTTGTAGAATCTTTTGAATTTTCTCTGCTTTCCTGGCTGTCACTTTCTTGATCTTGTTCAAGTTGCTCTATTAATTTGATATGTTTTTTAAGCTTTGCATCAGCAACCTGACATTTCTTTCTGAATTGATAGGATTTTTCTAGCTGATATTTGCATGGATGACATATCATATTAGGCAGACCATCCTGTTCAAACACCTGTTAAAAAAAAGGTCAAAAACATATGTTGTTAATACATAGATATGTCATAACAAATAGAAAATATGAAAATCTGAATAATATTTTTAAATATCACAATATTGTAATTTATAAAACCAGCTCAGAAATAAGAAACCTAATTAAAAAATTTTTAGCAATTGTGTCACCACAGCTATTGTGTGGTGCGTATTAAATTTTTACTTATTCAATATAACACAAGGCAACATAAATTTTGACTTTAGGACTTTAGGTTTAGTACTCTTCAAAAATTGGAGAAGACATACATAGAAGTATATTATATATGTGCCGTGCATTGAATTACAGATTTCTATAATAAATCCGTACGGTAAAACGATCGCGGGACAAAGTCTAGGTCTCTGTAATGAAGCGGCATAAATGCGCGCGTATCTATTGCACAGTTCGTCGATAACTCGGTAAAGCCGGTAGTTGCTTTGCGCATTGTCGTATCACCGACATCGCGTCTCTCCGACGCGCGTGCTATATATATATATATACACACATCCATACATATATGTATGTGTACTGCATACCGCTATAGACGCGCAAGTGTGTGCACCGATCGAAAGTCAGGCACACAGGGGACAAGGGGAAAGGGAGGAAGAAGATAATACAAGAGGCCGCCATACGGTGCGCGCAGAGAGATAAACTAGATTCCTATTTTTCGATGGGAGAAAACGCCTCAGCTGATTATCGTCGTGCGTTGCCGTCAATCGCGACGCGACGAAACGATCCTCGGGGAAAACTCACCTCGACGTTAACGCAGGCGTATATACGCAACGCCAGAGGCACCGGCAGGGATTTGTCTTCGTAAATCGGCACCATCTCATCCTCCTTGGCCAAGCACAGTCGGCACAGCTCGTTTACATGGATGATTACGTTACTCGGACTGTCGCCCTTTTTTCTGCTGTACGTTTTCATCGTTGCTTTATCTGCCCGTGCGTTTTTCTCGCTCAAGTTAGCCAAATCACCCTTTTTCCTCTCTTTTTTTTATCTCTCCTTCTACTTTCTTCGAATCCGCGACAAGTGAAACGACGGGACGAATCCTCGGAGGCGCGAACAACGGAGTTTTCCGTGAGAAGTCGCAATTGCGAAGATACTCGGTCACTCACAACGGAATCTATAATGGCGGTCGTCCGTTATGGCGAACACGCTGCACAACGGCGGCGTTGTCGTCGACGAACATGGCAGCACTGCGCACATCCCGATGGAGAAAGCAGTGACCGCACGCGCAAGTGCGAGAGAGAAGGCAATAACAAGCAACGCGGACGTAAGCAAGAAACAAACAGAGGAAAATGGCGGTTGCGCGAATTGCGTCGCAGGAAGAGAGAGGTAATTTCCGCGCGCGTAAGAGTCGGTAAGGGCGATTGCTATTATTGATTTTCCATTCTTCCCAACGGCGGGAAATGCGAGCTCTGCCCGACTTCTCCCTTTCGCTGTTCAAGATTTTGGCATGTGTCTGCTGAGAAAACGAAGGGTAAGCAACCCGCACGTTTCTTTGGTAGTTTTTTGGATTGGGGCTCGTCGACATGAGCGAAACTATGTCTGATCTCACTATCAGAAAGAAGTTTTGTAGAAAATATTGTCTGTGACGTGTGTGACGGATAATAATTCATACATTGTAATTGCATGTTCTTTATGTTATGTGTGCAGATATATCGACAGATCTTGCATTCAGTTTCATCAACCGTCTCTTTCTGATGATATTTTCATGCCGATAAGCAGAGAAGATCTGATGTAATCTCTTTGATCTAGATCTGAATCGAGTTATAGTTTTGAAATTTGTGCTTCTGCCGAGTTTCACTTATTTAATTCTCATACACTAATTAAAGAGCATACTATATAATTACAAAGTTTTCATATGGTTGTAGGACTGACACGAAAAATAAGATGACAAAAATCATTATATTTGTCTTTTTTATATTTTACTCACTTTATATAATAATTAAAAACTGTTTTTTTAAGAGAAAGAGTTGGGATAATTTTATTTTAAAATTTTTCTTTAGCATTATCTAAAAATTGAGATTTAATAGATCATACAGTCTTAATAATATCAAGACTGTGAATATTAGGAATTATATTTATAGTTAGGGATGATATGTTTATTCTTCAGAAAATATTAATTTGAAGTATAGATTTTTTGCTAAAACTAAATTATTGTTTACAGTAACTATTGCAATTTGATGGACGCTTTGTAAAAGCATCGACAAACTATAACAATATAAGACACGCTGTGATTTTCCCTTCAAGACAACTGGAAACTGTGGAAACAAGGCAAACTACAACGTCAAACTACTTCGGCTGGATTTATTTTCGTTTGCATTAGCAAGATGGGTTACATGACGTACGATTTACCGGCAGCGAGCGCTAGTGTGCCTTTAATTCCATGTGGCGCAGAATTTTCAACGAAGTAAGAACATGTTAGATATTTAGCAAACACAACTCGTCTTAGTCTTTTTGTTCCGATGCGAATCGCCTAAAATGAACGATGGTATCTCTCTCTCTCTCTCATTGTGGTTATTGATTGTTAAACTATTTAAGTAAGGTAAAATTTTCTTAAGTATAAAAGAGTAAATAAAAATAGGAAGAAAAAGAACAAGATATATGCGTGATAGCAATTCAGATAAATCCGCTTTGAAGTTTCCAAAATGTTTTAATATAAAGATACGAGAACTGGCACGTAATCTATGTTTTGATTACTTACGAAAATGTTGAAGTACTTGGTACTTCATACGTGATTTACGTCTTAACTTTTCTCTGCCAAGTTTCGAACTTTTATAATATGTACTTCGAGAAACGTGTAATGCGACGTAATATACATAAATAACCGAGAAAGCAATGTGTTCCTCAACAATATTCGAGAGTCTTCTATGTAATATTTGAAACGCACGTCGATAAATCATCAATTCCAATGTTATTAAATTTAACGCAAATTAGTCACAGCTGTTTTGCGATGTTTCCTTTACAAGACAATTTTGATAAAATTCGACATGCGCAGTTTACACGCAATTTTATCATCGCGCACGTTTTGCAAGAAAGAAATAAAGATAAAAAAGAAGAATATACGCGGCATGATGTTTCTATACTAAAATTAAACGCTTCAATTGCGCGATTGTCAAGGGTGCATTCATACCGCTCGGGCTCATATGACGAAGCGCGACTGGACTTTCGGAAGGGAAGTGCGAGAAAATGCAAAGCGAGGCTTTCCCGCGATTGCCAGGAAATCCGTCGAATACCACGAGCGTTAAAAAGAGAGAAAGAGAAAAAGAGTAAGATAGAGAAAGAAGATCTCAGAATTCGAAAATAACCGCAACGAGGGAAGAGACAAGAGGGCACAGAACGAATTCGGCGGTTCCGGGTAAAGGAGGGGAGTTTCCCCGACGATGTCTTTTGCTGCTCTCCGGTGCTTTCGCTTTTCCGCGAGTCCAGTGTGTTTCGCCAACCGAGAAACCCGCGTACTCCACGTATATTAACGCGAAGGTAGGTGTCGCGTTCTCGGCGCATCGTTCTCGTTATCATCGTCATTATTATCGTTATCTTTGTTGCGTTATGTGGAAAAAATCGCGAAAATTGAAGACTTGATTGAAAGAGAGAAAATACTTGTAAAAAAAAAAGAAACGATTGCGAGCATAGGTCATCAAGGAAAAAGTGTGAAATATCGGGAATGTATAAAGTCTAAAAAAAAAGTCAAAACGAATAGAGCGTAAGTAGCGCTTTGAAAATGAAGTCAAAAATTGATCAATCGTGCGCGGATTTTGTACAGTTGGCTACTTAATTGGCAAAGCGGTTATACTCAATTATCAGTCTTGGCATTTAACTGCCTAATTATCAAGAGATTTTAGGCCAAGTCGTCGCAATTAATTGTAACCAAAAGAGTGAAAATTATTGATGCTATTAATAATGGCTTCACGTGTATATATTATTCAGAATGATTCACGATCGTTGAAAATCTTTTAAAACCTTGATCTAAACATGCACTTATTTAAACAGTTTTTGACGTTTATTATTTTTTTTTATTGAGACTGATTAGCTGTTTTTTTTATAAATCCCAGTTTTTATGTGACTAAAAAAAGAATTTTATTTTATTTTAAATCATGTTAAATAATTGTTATTTGTTAAAAAAAAAAAATTGTAAACAGTAAGACGTTCCAACATCAAGAGGACTATTTTGTGACTCGTTGTAGATATGAAGTATTGATTAAAATTTATGCGATGTTTTCGACACGTCACCCTGTCTATTCGTATCATTTTTGACTATCGCCGACAAATCTATTTACTGCTAGTACTGAAAATCTATATTTCACGTCACATGTGCTATAGATTTCCAGTACTGGCAGTGAATATCGGAACGCAACCATGATTGCCAAAAGTCCACTTATATGCAACGTAGCAGCGTATTGTTGAAATAATCAGCCAGAAATAAACGTCGTCTGCGTCATGTCTGTAAACAACACACAATGCGAAAAAGTCGTCACTTTTCCTCTTTTTGATCGTGTCATGCGACAACTTTGCATATGATTTCACAAACAATTGCATATGATTTCACAAACAATAATTGAATTAAATAAACATTACGTTGTAAATCGATCTAGATTTTACAATTTTTTTGTACTTAATTAATTTTGATAAAGACATGCGCATATACAAGTCTTTTATAAGTTTTTAAATTTTTTGTCAGAAAAGGGATTGTGTTTCTGCCGTCGAAAAGTTTTTCGAATCATATAATAAACTGATAGCGAGTATTACCACTTGTTGATTATATCGTTATTCGGGGAATAATTACGTAACTGGACTAATCGATTGATATATTAAAGAAATCTTTACACACACACATTATTATCTACCGAACCGATTTACATAATTGTCTACCGAAAAACTACACCAGTCTTAGTCTTATCTTATTGTTAGATTGAGAATTACCGCATTTTATCATCCTTGACTCGAACAAAATTAAATCGAATATAACAATGTGTGAAATCAATCACTTTGCAATCAAATTTTTATATCAATTTGTTTTAGATATATGTTATTTTATATTAGTTAATCAATGAACTTGTTGCGAGCGAGTTATCGTAGCGATTACTGATAAATAATGAGACTGACACACATTCGCTCTATTGATGTCGACCGATTTTTCTTACGAGGCGCGAGCTGTAATGTAATTCAATACCCGGAGAAGCGCGCGCGCTCCAAAGATCCACAGCTGGTAAGAGGAGGGAGAAGTAGAGATTTTGCGGACGATGTAGATATATTCGGAGGAATTTCTAGGCAAAAATAACCACGGTAGGCCACTGATGGCTGCCCAACAGGGAGAATCCGAGATTTTCGATGAGTTAAACAGGTTTCTCGTGTTTGTCTTCAAAGATGTCAGAAAACACAATTAAGCAGAGAGAAAAAACGCTTATAAAAAATTATGTATTATCTCAGACTTGTTTATATAGGAAAAGAGAACAATATATAAAAATACTCGAAGTTATGAATAAAATGCGAAACACGTACGCGAGATTGCCAGAGAAACGCATTAGAATTGGATCACTGCGATTCCACAAAAGAGAGAGATACGCAATGACACATATTTTACTTCTTGTTGAAATACATAGAATTTGTTATTTTGAGTATCAAGTGAGAAAAGAGAGATGTAGATGCATATTTTTGTTTTGACAAAGACGTCAACAACTCCGAATAAATTCACGCGAGAAATTCTCTCTTTTCCAAACTCTCGCTCCCAATAGTGTCTCTACTTTTTCTTGGGCTTTCGCGACATAAAGTTTTTCTTTCGGCGCGCAAAGAGGGATGTAAAGTGTTACAAGAGGGGTGATAAAGATGTCGTTTGTGACGCGAGGGATATTTTTTGCGTTAAACGCAAGAGACGATAAACAGAAAATTCATCTCGATTATTTCAGAGATAGAGTATGTGTCAGTGAACTTACGAGAAGAATTGGTGTCTTCAGTTCTTTTCTGCAGAAGAGTCAGATATACGCGACTGAAATAATATGTTTTACGCAATAAACCGCTCGTTCCGATCGAATATTCGATCCCTGCGCGAATTTCTTGGCATCATTACTAAGATATAATACTTTGCTGTAGTTATAGAAAATAGAGAATCACACAAAATTTGCAAATAATCATTAAACAATTTCCGCGATGACAACTTTGTGACCCACTTCTCTCCAAAAGTTTCGTTCTTTGACGTCGCGATCAATTTGGAACGCGATGCATGCGTGTGACTCACACATCGAGTAAGGATATTTGTTCATTACGTTACGTAGACTTGTTGCTGATTAATAACTGTAATTTTTTGTAAATTGCCGCTCGGAATTTTATTCGCACACGCGCAATCTTTTGTCATAAAACACAAATATATTTGCGAGAAATTCTTTAATACAGCAAAGTATTTGGCAGAATTCGCATGCAAACAGCGCGACGAAGGCAGATTAATGACGCGCGTGCCACTTGCGGCAAGCAAATAATGTCACATAATATCGTATAATATCACTCCAACTGATTGAAACTAACGAGGAAAAATGTAAGTATGTTCGGACGTGGAATATATTGATTTCCACATCCTACATTTTCTACGTTTTGTTCTCCAAGCATTTTCTGATTTATCTTATTTTTCTTTTATATATATGTTATAGTAATTGGAGACAAGATTGATTACACCAAACATGGCCACCCAAAAAAGATTTGTGAACAAACAGTTCAATTCTCCTATCAATTTATATTCACCACAAGCAATACAAGAGACTCTGGATAGACAAACTCAAGTGTTAGCCAACGGTGCTGTCGGGTACGTTCAATTATTTCTTGTGCTATGCAAAATTCTATATCTTACTGACTGATTTTTATTATTTTTTTACGTTACTTAAAACTGACTCATAAGCGGAGAATATACTGGCGGAACCAGTATATTGTCGAGACAGCCTTAGAGTCAATGACCACCTTGCGCGTCAATCATCATAGAGCCTCCTGCATCTGCAGTCCACGTGTCCGCGTGATCAGCCGATGCGATGTCAGTCGCGCGACGATGCCGCGTGAATCAGCCGTTGTCGCGGCGTCGATTGCGTTTCTCGCAAACGTCAGTCACTGATAGACGCGGTGCGTTATTTTCAGAGAGTCGAATCACCGACCGGTTAGAAATAAACGGCCGACGGAGGCCGGACTCGTTGTCGGCCTGCGCGAAGCCGACGACGGTGTGTTATAACCCGCGTCTCTTCGTACTTGACTTAGTTTTGCGTTTGATAGGCCGCGAGCGCGCGCCGGTTCTTGTATCCTCGCCGCGTCGGGATTTCCCCTGTCGATGATGATCGCCACGAAGAGGTGATGCACGGATAAGAATAAAAAGCATTTTTTTAAGTTTAAAATTAAAAAAAAATAGAAATATTGATCGAGAAACAACACACAAATTTCTACAGTTTTTGCATTTACTATAAAACATGTTTTGTATAGCTGTATATTATCAACGTGTAATATCTTACGCTTTAACGTGATTTTCTTTTTTCAGAATCGACTTCAACCAGTTGGCCAAACCAGCGAATCTGCAGAACAGCGCAGTTCTACGTATGCTTGAAGAAGAAGAAGCGAGACAGCGCGGTGGTCAGCCTAGTAAGTTCAAAACAAGTTTTATGTATGCCAGAAATGATGAACAATTGCTTTAAAATCGCAATCTTCTTTCAAATTTCTACATTTTGATAAATAACAGAAATTAATGCAGTATAAATAAAAGTTGGATCTAATTTATGTTCTATAGTCTATTGTTGTCTATATTGTAAGAAAGCACGATTCACAGATGCAAATTTCTCAAGCACTTACACGGTCCATAATCGATCATCTATCGTATCAACTTCTTAAAACTGACGCTAGTGAATCGTTTTCAATTTAGCATGACGCAGCTATACTTTTGTTTTACTGCGTAAGCATTATTGCTTTGGCCGCTGCTCAAAGACGTAACTTTGCTAGATTAACACCACTTTGCGCGAAACACATGAGTCTTTCAGTTCGTGAACGCCGATCTTTGTACTCGAGAATTTTTTTGTTAGGTACATACATTGCATTAATTCTTCGTTAAAAATAAAAAAAAAAGATACGGAGAAATTTATAATTTTTATAAAATGCCAATAAACATTAGCAAAAGACGAAGAAACTCTCTCTGTTAATTTTACTGATAACTACAAAAGAATTACAACAATTAATTTTTTTAGAATTAAAGAGAAACACATAAAGATGTTAAAACGTCTCTATCATGTAAATTTAACGGCGTACAGATAAAATCATTGAAATATATGTCAAAAGTAATTCGCTTTACGCGACGTTGGCCCTCTTCAAGGATGCGGACCGCCTCTCCTTCTTGATCGAGCGCAATGTCAACCCCCACTTTTTGGCCAGTTACCAGAAAGACTCTAAAATCGGTAGCCAGCTAGTTTCCGCGATAATGAAAGGTACAGGTGACTCCGCCATAGCGTTTAGTAGTTGGCGAGTGTCCGTTTTGGCATAGTCGTATCCTCCTCGTTGGGGTTGCAGCGCGGTGGAAACTCACGCTGTGACTTCGCAACGATACGTGACGCGTAGAATCCGGAATTGTGTTTATTAGTTGCCAGCGAATTTGCATTTTGTGATTAACGACGCACGACCCCATACGTGTCGCAACCGTTTGACCGTTTGTGTTGCAACACGCTTGAATTCGGCGCGGTCATTCGACGTAAAGAGAGCTGCGTAATGTTGATGCACATTAAGATTGTACATCGTTAAATATTATTTTTAACAAGCAAGACGATAAAATCTATGAGTCTAGTCACGTAGAATTGTTGCAATCATCGATGATTACTGTGTAGTGAGAAAAAATAGATCAAGTAACACATCAACAGACCTTCACGAATCTCTATTATTATTATCTCTATTATTTCACAGATCTCAAGCGAGTAGCTTGGCCGCCGCCTCCAGAGGATCAAGACTACGATTACGTGGAGCAAGCTCCCATCCAAGCGAAGGTAAGACGACAAATAATCAGAACACCAGCACATGCTTACGCCGTTCTGATAAGGAAAAAGGCAGCAAGTGGCAAGATAAATTCTCAAGCTTATAAAATATGCAAATAAATTGAAAAAATTTAATTGTTACGCAAACTTGGTGCTTTTTTCGTGGGATATCAGAATCTTATCGTTTCAAAAAGAGAATAAAAAAATACAAAACAACTATAATATCTGAGCAAACGATATAAATAAAACTTATTGTAACAGTTTTAAGTACATCCAAAACTTTTGCATTGCAAAAACACGCGCACACACATACACACACACGGATACTTTTTTGAATGTCTCTACGTGTTGTATGCATTTTTTTCGTAATATTATTTATCTCTCTCCAATTAGTGCGACATAGCTTCTCCTGCATCTTGCCATGCGTGTGAGTGCAACGATGTTCGTTACGTGTTTCTTTTTATGTATTTGTTTTTCACGTTTATTTCTCCCCATATCCAATATGATCCAATCGCTTTTGAACGAAATCGCGAAATCCACTACTGTGATCGTCGAGAGGCAGGGTCTAAAGGTAAAAGATTACACATGTCCTTCTGTACCGCGTCTTGCGGATTCCCGTAAATATAAAAATCACCATTCTCTCGTACCATCATCTCTCTCTTCTTCAATGAGAGAGCAGCAGGCTAGAGTCCGTTTGCTCGAGTCTCTATAAAAAATTATCTCTATTTTCCTCCGATAAGACCCGTGGATACGGTGATCCCGGCTCCTTGCAGAGCAGCTCTCCCTCGTCAGGTCCGTCACCCCAGCCACCCTCGACGGTCGCACGGTCGTCAACACAAAGCGTTGTTCCGTCGTCCCCATCGCCAGTCAGTCCTAGCGGCACGCTCTTGCGACAGCCCTCGCACTTTCAGCAACAACAGACAGCAACTACATTTAGAAACTGGGCGCCGGTGACACCTCCGGCGACCTCGCCGCTGTTGCAACAGCAGCAACCTCCATTTCCGGGACAGAAACAACAGCAGCAACAGGTTCAGTCTTGGCAGGTAAGTGGTGGCTCGCATGTGAACGTGACCGACGGTTTCTCGCAAGTACGGAAAAGCCTGAGGACTCACTCTTGGTAAGAGACACAGCGAACGTTGCTGTGCCTGCAATTCTAGATACGGGAATTGTGCTTTATATATGTTACGGCCAATTGTCAGTAATTATAAAATATATATATCAGTTGTGTACATTTCGGCACGGTAAGACGTTTTTTTAATGATAGTAAAAATATAGTTTTTGTGTGTGACTGACTCGTGACCCCGAGTGCGAAAAATTTTAAAAGGATCTTCTGCGTTTCAGCAACACCCTCAGAATCCCTACGACCGGGCACCGCAGAGACTACCGAATCAACCGCCTTCTGCGGCGTTCGAAGCACCACCTTCCACTATCGTTCTGCGTCCTGAGCCGCCTATTTCACAGGTGAGAATCCAGCAGTTCGAGAAGTGTAAAATTCATTGACAAGTAATTTATTTTTAACAAATGTATGTTTGTCAAATTTGTGTCCTCTTTTATGTATATTTTAGAAAACATGTTTGACGCTTTTTTTTATGTAATATTAAAGATTCACTATCGGCAGCAAAACGCGTTGATATGTTTATGTTCGATGTTTCGTTACGTTTTCTAAACGAATGTAATTCTGCTAAGAATAACGCAGCAATATCACACACGCCTACGAGCCTCGCGCAAATACCGCAGGAAAATTTTACGAAAATACGAGAAATCTCGAGAGAATAAGAGAGAGAGGTAAAACACACTGCGGAGAGCAATATGATATAATATAATATGATATTTTTGAGGAAGTGTATCGTATGCGTGCTGGTTGTGCCTTTGGCAGTATATCAGCCGTTAAATATACGGCGTCCTCGTCATTCGGGCAAAGCATCGATTACATCGCTTGTCCGAAATTTACGTCTAAGAATATCTTGCCATTTCTAATCCGACTTCAAAGAATAATGTTTCCCGCGTCACTAACAAAAATGTTGCTCTTCTAGATATTTTCGCGATTTCCACGAAATGCCGAAATCTTTCGCACACTTCTGGACTTTATTATTAACACTTGGAAAAAACAAGTAAAACATACAAATTGAAACGAAATACATAGAATAAATTCAATTAGTCAAACATATTAAAATACAACGACGTTTTTTCTCAACGGAGAAATAACATTTCTCGAAATGTTTGAATATCGCAACTTATCCAGTGCTTCATTTTTTTATCTTCATATCCCGCTACTACTAGACACCCGCACCGGTGTACCAAGCTCAACCAGCAGCGACCAAGGCTCCCGCGACAGGCAACATGCGAGGTGATCTGAAGTGGCCGCCGGCCAACATAAGGGCTCAAGTTGAGGCGGAAAATCGCGCCAGAATAGAGCTCGCAAAAGGTCCCGCTTTCAGGCCGCGTCGAGTGCAAAAGGACTACAGCGGTTTCTTCGCGCAACACGTCTTGAACAACTCGTATCCGGGCTATCGAGCTCCGCCAGGCACCCAATATTTCACCCCGGCTTACCACCATTAGTGAATATTCCGGTTTCGCGAACAAATGCATGAGGCACCGCCCCTGAATCTCTTGCCGAGAAAAATCGAAACAAAGTCATCGAGATGCTCAGGACGCTGTGCGGAGACTTCTCGAGATCTGCAAAGAATCGGAGAGGCACATGGAGAAAGAAATAATGTTATTTCATAAAAATTTTAAAATTATCGCAATGAATAGAATTCTCTTAAAAAAATTTCTCACGTAATTCTTTTATTGAAAACACAAATCTGCGAAATCGTGTTAATACTTTCACAGAATATGCTCCAGAAAAGAATTCTTATTTTTTCTTTTCTTTTTTTCATATTGTCTTCATGCACTTCTCAGGTTTTTTTAGAGACATTTTGAATTTCAACAAACTCGTTTCAGAGACTGAATGGTTGCCTTTTATCTTTCAGGGTAACTTTAATTAACTACCAAAGTTTATTTGATGGTATTCGGTTTATTATCAATCTGAACAATTTTTGTTCAGAAATTCCTTTATTTGCGAGCACTGCGTTCATACATCACACGCAAATAATAACACAAAATAGAAACATATTTATATTTTTGCTTGTGTTAACGTATCTCTAAATTTGGAAATTTCTGATAAAATGTATTTTTTCATTGTGATAGAATTAATATCGTGAACAATACAGATTTATAAAACTAATGCTTGCCATTACGAATCATAAGAGTGACAGATCACAAGCAGGTGCTTAAAAGATTTCGAGTGATAGTGGCAGATTGTACTTCTTTTTTTGCGAAAACAGTCACGATATGGTAAAGTAACGACTAGCGAATATAAGTACACGAAATAAACGATCGAATTATATGAATGCATAATTAATTGTATATTTATCTACATACCGAAACGCGACGCATTTTTTGTAACGCGATTCGGCAACGGTCTGCCCGTTATAACTAACCGACGAATAATTTTTAATAAATGTAACATATAATATATTAATTTGTGAATAAATAAATATCTCTTTATTAATTTATATAAGAATATCAACAGACGCCATTGCAGGTAATTATAACATGTGATATAAATATATATATATATTTTAATTTTTGTGAAATTTATAATAAATTTATTATTATATGCAGGAAACATTGATTTTATAGATAATAATTTTTATTATTATTATTTTTTTCGACTTCAGAATACAAGAGGCATCTTTATGTATAAGTATTAACAAAATAGTTTGCATGTTTATATATATGTGAAATTTCAACATTACAAAAGAATATATCTTGAATCTATGTATGATGTATATATATATATATATAACTCGAAATATCTAAAATTATCTAAAGTCGTATTCTTAAAAAAAACAAATATATCGCGATAAAATAAATCTAAAAATGTTTTGCCCATTAAGAACAAATGCACTAATGCATTTTTGGAGTTCTTTCGCATTCACGGAACAGAGTTACGTTGCTAATTTTATTTATTTCATTTTAAAATGGACCTGCTCTCTCATTCTGTAACTATTAACGATAATTTCGTTATTGTTGCGCAGCTATTTTGAATATGACATTTGTCTGCGCAGAAAAGTTACAAAATACAGTGAAATCTCGTTTATTTAGATCGATCGAGGAACAAGAAACCGTTCAAGTAAGTTTTCCGGTTAATAAAGAATATAGAGATCTACCAGCATCCCTACCATCTTTTGTTATAGTTCGGATAATAGAAGTTTCGACGTTCGGGAAATAGAGGTCCACTGGTAGTGACTGATGGGAACTTCTTATAATAGAGGTTTGGACCTCAATCGTTCCGGATAAACGAGGTTCCACTGTAGATCATCGCACCGTTTCATATACTTCGTTAAAGTTTTAACTTAACGAAATTAATCAACCATAAAAACTTGATTTTGGACTCAATCGATTGATTACGTTAACAGAGTTGGATACTTGTCCTTTTATCATTACATGTTATCATGTTATGATAAGAGATAAAAATATAAATCCTCAAATCAACAACGTGCCTGAAAATATTTTATAAAACTTTTGAAAATAGTTACAAAACACATCTGATCCTCGCGTTAAAACAATTCTTGGTTAAATAACTTTCCCTGAGTATATTATCTTTCTCGCTCTCTTGATTGAGATACATCTAAGCATTGTAAATTAAATTCTCGTAGTTTTCTTCTAACACTCAAAATTCATTGAGCAACAAGTTCGCTAACGCGCGAGTAATACAATTCCTTTCTAACATCGATCGAAGCTCAGCAATATCCAATATAAATACGATTTTATCCAGTTATTACAATACTTCGTTGTCATGCGCACTCTTATGTACATAGCTTCATTATACAATAAATATATTGATACTCTTACAAATATCCGGCCTTAGTCTTAAATCAAAAACATTTATCCGGACATTATTGCAATTGTTTTATATAAGTCTCATAATGCAGCGAAATTTTATCAAGCTCACATCAAATTTTCTATTGTTTGCGATTATAAGGAAAAATAAAATGTGTGTTGATGCAGCAAATTTAATTTATATCGCGATATTATATCGGATTTCTAGTTTTACAAAACTCTGAGACTGTTTTTCAGAAAATTATAAAAACACTGAGTAATCATAAATCGGCATATTTATGAATTAAATCATAAGCTACAGGTCAGCAAATTTTCAAGTTTAAATTTTACAGAGACTATGTTATTTATCACGTAACATATTTTCCAAATTCGCGCTTGCACAATTTCTTCGATTTCTTTATATGTTAGAGTGTGCCAGATTCTAATATTGTCAGTTTATTCATGCTTCCTATATATACATTACTTTATGCGACTGACTACTGATTTAGGCGCGCATTAAATGATAGCGTTCATTTTTATTGACTAGATATAGAAAAGCTTAAGTTACGACCAACTTTTGGACCGATTTTTGGCCGTTCACGACCCGCTACATTCTCTCCTTTCATTTAACGAATCTGTTATTCTAAAGTGTCAGTTTCATCATCTCTGATTTTCAACTGTGAGTGAATCAACTTTGTTAAATAACTAAATTAATTTCAATGCAATAATTGCCGATTAAATTAATTGGAAATGGTGAAACCGGCTTTCATAAGTGCGCGACGCTCTATCTCAGAAACGTCGCTCAATATCTGTTATACAAATAATTTATTGCTAATATCATACGAGAGACGAGAATATAGCAGGCATTAACAGGCCTCTAAAATAAACTCAAAAGTTCAACTTAGCGCCAACTCTGTTTGAATTATAGGTTAATATGTGCGAATGAAATTTGTATGAAGGTATCGCAGTTGTGATATCAGGAACTTATTATTTTCGATCAATATTTCATTTTCAAATTTATATGACAAATTTAATATGCAAATAGAGTTAATAATCGTTAGCTAAAAAAGCTTCTTATGTTTCACCTTCACACAAGCGAAAATCCTTGATTATGTTGAATAGCTTGTAGAAGTTTGTATCTCAATTTTTCTTTTGTTTGATAACGCGGTAGATCGAGCAGATTAAAACACGTGTGTGCCGCCGGTAGAAACCGCTCATCTGTCATTGGTTGTATTATTATCTACCACAAAGAATATTAAATAGAGTATTTGTTTTACACATTACGACGTTGTTGAAACCATACCACTTACTCTGTTCTTACCTTGATAGCCTTCATACCCCATATAGGTATTCTGTCGCTGCCTGTCAAGAAAAGTAAGAATTTTTTCTTGTCTTCTAACGGCAATTCGTGAAAGACTTGCCAGAAAAGTACAATAGTAGGATCGTTTTTCGTGTAGCCCTCTTTATAGCTGGCATTTCTCTCCAATTCTTCCCAATCGTAATTTTGATTTCCTATTAACAGTGACATCAGTTCGTGACTATGGAAGAGTTTTAGAATTCTTCCACCGCAGACCTTGTGAAAACCCTTGGAAAATGAACTAAAGTGTGGCTCCACTGACGTGTTCAGTATATAATTCACATAAAGATTTACATACTGTTGCCTGCGGATAAGAAAACATTTCAAACACATTTTTTTTTTTGTCTAGTGATCACTATCGGTGTTGATTGACGCACTTATTTTTTAACGTTACAGAGATTTCCTTCCCGTTGGGTAACAATTCGACACTTATCTGTTCGCCGAACGCTTCTCTGATGATTTCGAAATTTAAACAAAATATCTCCTCAAAGTTTTCTTCATTGTAATCGAGAATACTTTGTAGGCTACTGCAATTTTCAATACGTATATTAATATCTTCACTCAAGCGCACCAATATTTCAGAATGTACGTTATAGTTAGAAATATATGAAATACGGCATACTTAGCCATTACTGGTGACAGACCCTTTATATCATTCAGTCCAACTGGTTCGCCCAAAAGTTTTTTATACAAGGCTAACGGAAACGGTAAATCAATGATAGTAAAGTTATAAATAGCCAAACCGCAAAGGACTCCGATAAGGAAATACATAACTTGATCTTCGAGCGAATCTATGCTAAACCAGATCGTCTTTGTTTCTTCGTATTCTTTAAACATACCATATTTCGGATCAAGAATTTCTCGCAAGAGCAGCAAGAAAAATTCCTTTTTTACACCACCTACATCTTCGGCTTCCTCGCCATAAAATTTAACCTGAAAAAATTTATAAGAAAAAAATAATATCTAGAGTATCACAATCTTCTTTATGCTTTTGTTTTTATATATAAAAGTTTATATTTACTCTAAGTGGTTTCTTTAATTCGCTGGAATCGTATTGTTGTAATTGTGACAGAGTATCCGTGACTATGTTCTCCCGTGACACGTTCAAGATTACATATTGATTGTACTGTTGAGTGTTGATCGGATTAGGTACACCAAACACTATATCTCTGACTGCCCGTGATGCTGCTTCAGTCATCGCGGATTGCATCTAAAGTAAGTACAACAATATATTTGTGAAAATGCATACTATCTAAATGTTTTACGTTTAATTTGCGTTTTTTTCTCTTTTTTGTACCTGTATAGACTGATCGGTTTGAAGCAACGTAGCCTTTGTTTCGGCATCAAAGAGAAAAGAGTAATCGCAAAAATATAATCTTCGCTGAGGCTGAAAAATTATAAAAAGAAATATAAAAGAATTATAAAAAGAATTTTAATATCATACATACGCAAAAAATCAACTTCAAAAAATCACTTGCAAGTACCTCAATCGATATCCATCTAAGATAATCGTCGTTGATATCTATGTATTCTGGTAATTCATGCAAGTAGAAAGTTTCGTAGGGCACAATTAAGCCTGTTTCATTATCACTGTCTTTATTTAGATTATATAATATTTTTAACAGCTCCAGAGCATAGTGTAGACTGTCATTCCACGTAATTCTCTATAAAACACATTCTAATTTAATATTGCTATACATAGAAAAAAGAAAAAATTTCAAGATCATTTATTTTCATAAAATTTCGTATCTTTGTAACATCAGTTGTAAGTAATAGTATAATAGTAACGATTTTTAAAAGATTCAAAGAAATTGCACTATCAAAATTTTATTTTCCAGATTTTCTATGCGATTAATCGCGTGTCATTACCTTGTCCGTAATTTGCGACACAAAATCCATCACTATGGATTTGTAAATCCTCACCAATCTTTCGTAATAGTACGCTGGAGTACTGGTCCACCACGTACATACGACTTTCGAAGCCTCCAACTTCAGACGCATCATAGCCTTGCCAAATGGTATTTGTAACGAATTAAAGTTCGAAACTCTTGCAAAACCATGATAGAGTGGTAAAATTAAGTACACTCTCAAGGCTTCCACGTCGGGCGGAGACACCGAAAAGGATGGTATTAGACTTTGAGCTATACATACAAAAATCTAAAACATAGATAAACAATGTTGTTATTAAAACAATCGAGCAACATTTTATATATTATCTATTTTATATGTACCAATTCTTGAATTGTGGTGTTGTCCACTTCAGAAAGACTTCCGAACAATTTTATTGTATAGTCAATGTCGACACCATGATGTTTACTTGAACATCCATAATGAGCGTCATTAGCAAGTAAACAAGATGCATTTATGCACGCTTGACTTCTAAATACAGTTTCTATGTATCTGAAAACGTTAAATAAAATTGCACTCTCACCCACGAGAAGACAAAATTTGTTTTTATAAAAAATAATATTTTTACTCACGTCATTACTTCATGACTAATCGTTACGCCTGTCGGGAACTCATGAAATTCGGCTATCTTTTCCTGTGTCACTGTAAGAATATGGGAAGTTGACCCTAATATTCTACAGTCATCTGGTTCTATATTATCCTGCAGATATTTAAGCAGAAATAATTTTTTTTATACACATATTATTGCGGAAAAAACGAAATAAAATATTTCGTCGCGTTCAATTCTCATTCTTTCTCGGTATAAAAACAAATTGAAAAACCAATAGCTAATTTAAACTTAAAACACAAATAAAAAACTGCGTGAAAATATACGAAAACACACTTTTCTTGGTACAATAGTTGCAAAGCAATGATCGCCACCACTGAAGATGTGCTTAACGACACAGTCACTCTGAGGAGTATAGTATGAATCGAGTAGCATGGATGATCCATTTCGAGATGACCATGGTCCTAGAACGACTTGTGGCGTTGTAGCACTCTGAGATGCACGATTACCTAATTGCCCTGCACCTCCTAGACCCCAGGCATAAATTTTACCTCTAGACGGAACTAAGGCAAGAGTATGCCTTTTACCACATGATATCTGCATAAATGGAAAGTAAATATTTATAAATTTATATAAAAGTAAACATATAAACAAAACTTATAGTTTTATGAAAGATAACTCACTTGTGTTACTGTGCTACCCATGAGTTCCATTATCTGTCGCGGTAAGATCTCATTCATGTTGTTCCCATGGCCTAATTGACCATACATTCCAGCACCACAAGTAAATACTCCTCCATCCTGCAAGAATGTTTCCCACGGAAAGTTACTTTTTGTAAAAAAGAACATTTTTCAACTTCAAAAAGAATACAATTTAATTTAATAATAAAACCTACCAGTGTTAAAAATACAGTAAATTCCTCACCACACGCGGCATAACACACTTTTGCGTTTTTCAAAGTACGCAATTTACATGGCAAGTTTCTCTGTTTCGTATCATTCAGTCCTAATTGCCCGAAGACATTCCGCCCCCAGGCAAACACAGATCCTGCTCAAAGAAACAACAAAAACAGAACTCTGTGTTAGCGTAGAGTCGAACTATATAAGTATCTAATTGCTTATGTATAAATAATGTTTCCAAAGATTTACCTGATTTTGATATGACTACGGTGTGATATCCTCCACATGCAATAAATGCAATTGGTACAGCAGCTAAAGATGAAATTACTGTGGGTTTCCTTTCTATGCTTATGTCTTCACTTACTCCTAGTTGTCCTTCTTTATTACTACCCCACGCATACAATTCTCCATCGTTTGTCAGAGCAATTGAGTGCTCTTTACCACATGCAATCTGTACTACCACTCTTGTAGCCATTGCTTTTACCATGCGTGGTATGCGTTTTGTTTGTTCATTGTTGTTTAATCCTGTAAGAATATTTGCACTATCTTTATTACACTTGCAACTAATATATCTTATTCTAACAGATTGTACAAAAGACTATATGCATATATATTACCTAATTGGCCCAGCTCATCATTACCCCAACCAAAAAGTTGTCCCCATTCATTCACAGCCAAAGTGTGACTATTACCACAAGCTATTTTCTTGAATGCAAATGCCTCTAGACCAGGTATCAACTCTATGTACAAAATTTACAACTTTTAATAAACATTGCTAAGATATTTTTTCTTGAAATACTAGATATCTAACATAACAGTTATGACTAAAACTTTTATTATACTCACGTAACCTTTTTCTTGCCTTTTCATGACCAAGTTGTCCATAATCGTTATTACCACAGGAATATATTTTTCCATCTTTTGTAATAGCTACTGTGTAATTTTCTCCACATGCAACTATAAAAGTTGGATTATAATTTTACAACATAAATAATATTTTTATAACATATACATAAATCTATTGTTTAGACAAATATAAAAGTTTACTTTGTTCAATGTTATCAGCTTCTATAAAATCTACTTTTCGAGGCATGAATATATTCTCATCCTCGATGCCACCTAACCCCAGTTCTCCATGAATAGCACTGCCCCAGCAAAACATTATGTATGTGTTAGATCTATGTCGTTTTTCTGTCAGATTGCTTTCATCTGTAGTCAGTTTTCTTAATCTGCTTGCCTATATATTCACAAAAATATATTGAAATATGTTATTATATTGATATAAAACATATACATACACACATACTTATGTACAAACATAATACATACACATATATACAATTCACACATATAACTTTATCAATTATTATTTGATTATCAATACAACAGTTGAATGCATTCAAACATATTATTATCAACATTCTATATATTTGCTTAAATAAGTCAATAATTAATTGAAATTTTCAGTATTATTTTGTTTTTGAGGAATCAATTTTTACTACATACACATCTAAGTTTTATGTTATAGTTTTCTTTTATAATACTCCACATGTTATTTAATATTTAATTCTATATTTATGATCTTGTATTTAACATACATGTATTTAATAATGTGACTAGCTCTCAGATAATTATTTCAAGAATAAATCATCTTATGAGAATAGTTGAGACGCTTCAAAAAAAGGGTAGTAACATCGTAACGAGACGAGACGGAATAAAGATCGTGTCGGTGACTAACCATATTTATTTCGTGTTTCTCAGCGTCAGGCTTGCGGGTGAGACATGTTATTTACGCGAAACGTGTTGCACGTCTTAAAAATAATGCTTCTTTGTAGCGGCACCTTTCTGTATATGATCTGATGATTCCGAGGATCGCGTGGTGAACGATGGATTATGTCAAAGCGTGAGTAATAATCAAATCGTGGCGGCCACGAGGATCAGCAACAGATTTATCGCTACCTACACGTCACCTTGCAAACTTCACCACAGAACTATTTCCTGACTGTGCAGAGACCTCTTTTTCGACTAAGATTTTTTAGATACAAGAATTATCATAGTAAAGTAACAAGCAAAAGACCAATTTAAGAAAAATGATGTCATGTGAACTAGGAAAGAAACAGAGATAAGTTCTAATATTTTCTAAACATACACGTGTCTTGAAAATATTCTCTTCTCTCTGATCGACTCTCAATCATACATGATTAATACAATTTGAAAAAATATATATATATACAATTTAAAAAAATTTACTAACTTATAA
>QVOB01008418.1:0-16533 GCA_014839585.1 Pseudomyrmex concolor | reverse complement strand
TGTGTGTGTGTATGTGTGTGTGTGTGTGTGTGTGTGTTGTCGACGATCACGACCAAACGGAAATGCACGCTCGAACGGATGATATTAAGTATTCTCCATATTGATACGCCGCTCACACCAATAATCTCAATTGAGATTATATCAGTATGTCGTTTTGTATGACGTATTACCGCCGCTACGCGATCGCACCGCGCTAATTTTTTGCTCGACCCAAACAGATGATTAATTACCATTAGATATACAAGTCTGACCTAGTTAGGGAACTAGATGGATTTGATAAGCTCAAAATTGTTGCACTCGTTTCTGTAACTATTTCCATGTATGTGACTCTAAACAACATAAATTAGTGAGTTTTCTATTATTAACTTTACCATAGAGAGAGTTTTCTAAACAACTGCAAATGTTTGTTTGACAATTAGTTTTTTTGTTCTACTTTCAAAGAAATCGATATTAACGAGTTTATTATTCCAAATATGAAATGTTCACAATAATATTTGAAAGTCGATCAAGCTTGTATTCGATTATCGAAATGCTTCATCCGTTCTTCAGTTCATCTTCGTACTGTGATTGATTAAAAACGCATTTGTATGTAGCGTTCGTTTTTTTAAAGAAATGTTGAAACTCTGATATGACTGCTTTTCTCCAACATTCGACTTCTTCTTCGAGATGCTTCAATCGTTCGTGCGCGTTTTGTATAAGCTTTTCTTGAGAAAAAAGTGAGCCTGCCATTGTTGCGAATTCATTGCGAAAATGACGTTTTACGCGTACCTCGCGAAGAAAGTGGAAAACGTAGCGAAATGCATCCTGTCAAGTCGAGCTTGCGCGCGACAACGTTTGCTCGTTCGCTTAGTGAAATGCATCTAGAAATTTGTTTTACCGCGCGGTGGAAACAAAAGTACATATATCTTGCCAAATGGGAAAACTTTGCAGTTCAACAACGAAGAGAGGATTACACGTGAACATCGCTGTATATGAAACGCATGTGTCGAATATAAACAAGAACTCGGAGATTACATGGCGGAATTTTACGTTTGATAATGTTACAGAATGAAGAACGAAGTTGATGAAGAGAAAAAATTGTTTGCAAAACTTGCCAATAATTCGATATAATTGAAGAATTATAGAATTTTTTGATTATCGAACTTATTCGAATAAGTATATAAATAATATCAGTTTTTCTGTTGAGACTTTTCTCATTATTATTATTATTATTATTATTTCTATCGGCACTACACATCACGAATGTGAGAGAGAGAGAGAGAGAGAAAGAGAAAGGAAAAGAAAGAGCGCCGAAACATTAATTACTTACATGTCAGTAGTCGGTTCTAAAATAGTTTCAGCTGACGTTAAACAAGAAATCACACTAGGAAAGTGAGAAAGATTAAGAAGAAAACACGGTAAGTATTTCCATGCGTGCGCGTCTGCGCAGAGATATAAATTGCCAGTAGTAGAGACTGATGAAGAGGAATCCATAAGATCTCTTTGCAAATGTGCCGGAGGGACGAATCTCGAATCGCGCGCTGCGTACTAAGAAAGATAATCGTTGCTAGAGAGTGTGGCAGTCGCGACCGCATCCAGGCGCGGTGAAACTAGAAATTCCGAAACCCAGAAATTCCAGTGCCCGATAACACCAACGGGACCATAAATGTAGCGTTTCGGAAACGACGTGCGCCGGCAGCTCGCCGGGGCGATATATACTGCTGTTTCCCACCGGAAGTTATAATTGTTTGCCGAGTTTCTCCTGGCGCTCGATGCCCCGGGGAGAGCAACGTTGTATCTGACTCCACTCTTCCTAGTGTTTTCAACGGAGAGAAATAGAAAGAAGAAGAGAGAGAGAGAGAGAGAGAGAGATGATAGGGATGGGAAAGAGTATTCGTTACTTGCGTGTGAGCGGCCGCGGGACTTTGTTACGGGCGTTATGATATTTTCGTTTCTTATATGCACTTCCACTGCAATTTCGCTGTCTAAACTTTCACTGCGAGCGTTTGCAAGATTATAAATCTTGCAAGATTTATAAAATTATAAATTAAAGGTTTATAGATCTTTTTGTTCGTTAAATATATGAGAACGAGATGACACTTTATAGAACGAAATTCCGCGGCGAACAAACAGATGACATTCAACACAAACTTTACTGCGATTGGAATGCACACATCGATAGCTCGAAATGACTAATGAAGTATCGAGGCGCATAATACGAGGATGATTTGCTATGAGAAAGGTCGATCTCAAAGGCGAAACGAGACTTTATTGCTGCTTTTGTCGCGTGTGTCACGTGGCGTAAATTTCGGCTTTCTGTTCGTATTTTTCATGGACTCTACGATACGTAGTATCGTCGACTTGCTTCGGAAAAGAAAAAATATTGAAGCAACATATCCTTTTTCACGATAACTCAAGATTTTGCGGCTGCAAAAAATATTAACAATAAATTTGCGCGATCGTGCTACTTTTCTTTCCCGCTTGCTATTTTCAACTATATCTTGGCAAACGCGGGAGTAAGACTGGTATTTTTTAGCATCCTTTAGACACGCTTTGCGACCCGAGGTAATAGAAAAAATAGAATGTATACCTATAAGTACAGTCGTAAAATCGCGCTGCTTTCATAATATCCGAATACATGTAATATATTTTCAAACTGTTTCTTTTTTACGTTCACGATGATTTTGATCTACGTGTTTATGATAGATTCTAAATTTCAGACACATGAAATTCTGAAGCAATATTCAGAATCTAAGTCGTGATACGTTTGAACAGTTATTTCTGATTCCTTCTATGATATTTCACGTGCCCAAATAGAAGGATAAAAACTACTTAAATATTAAAGTGTGATCTACTGTATTTCAATCACACGTGCTCATCTATATTTTCCGATAAGATATATACTTTATATGTATATGCTACATAACAGTAGAGATTTACATAATTGCACAATGTACAGTACATGCATGTGTTGAACATGGTCAGTGCGATATTGTATTATGTATTCTTTATTTGTTTTCCTTAGGGATTACAAATCGAACTTCACATATTTTTTTATCCTAATTCTTAATTCTACATGTATACTTATTTTACTACTAATGTTAATATTATATTATTATATACGAGGAGCAACTAATGAGTATCCGAAACGGATGCATAGATAACAACATTAGTGATATACACATTTCGTCGTTGACAAGTTTCATTCTTTAGAAGAACAAAATTTCAAATGCTGGCTTATTATCGTAATGTTTGCGCAGATATTTAGTAATCACACTCAGGCAAAATTCCAACAAATATAAAACACAAGAAACTCTTCTCTTTTTTGCTCGTTTGCGAAATAAAGAGTTCAACTTAAAATAATCGCGATTACACTTCAACTTAATTTTTGTTTTAGAGTAAATATTGTGAATACGAAACGAGTGAAAGTACGCCAACGAATGTACGTGATGTCTTTTCTTAATTATTCGTATCACGAGTAGAAGATCGCTTTTAAAAAGCGATATCCCAAGCGAACGTGTCAAAGCAACTCGTAAAAACCCATTGCGCTTCTCGCGCGGAAAATGAATCTCTTTTCCACGTCGACGAAAGAGATTTGCACGTGCACATACAGACACACATGTAATATATATTATATATACATACACAGTGCGTATAACGTCGACGCGAGAGTGCACGTATAAATATTTATTCAGTACAAGAGATGCGTGCAACCACTCCCTCTCGACTCTGATACGACCGCGCGTGTGGCATATATTTTTTTCCTCTCCTGTTCAAGAGAGAATCAACTTTACAACGAAGGAAAAAAGTTTTTTTGTCGTACTGTACACACCTTTAGTACTGCATAAATTTGTATTCACGCCGACAACGATCTCATCATCGTAACTTCATACTTCGTAAATTTGCGGCGTATTTGTAGAAAATAATCAGTGTTCTTCGCCCGAAATTGTTCACACTTGTCCGTTTCGAGAATTTAGCTGTCACGTTGCATGTGTCGTGTCTTTTTTATATTAATGCATCTCCGGCGAGTCTCTTTTGCTTCAGCTCGCTGAGAATCTATCAATGTTGCCTGATCATCTTTATTATAACTTACGCGTGGTTCAATAAGAAATTGTGAATCCTAGAAATAGCATCGAACGCAATAGCGCGCTACTGGTGCACGTGTTATTAGTTAGGAAATTTGTTGTATACTTTATAAATATTAAATTTATATTGAAATTTTATCGATAATACATATTTATCTAAATACAATTAATTTTTCTTTTGCGCTAATTATTCTTTTAATGACAAAATATTTATAAAATTACTGTGTTTTGCGTGTCACAAGTTGAATTAATAAAAAAATCTATTAATTTAGTTGTTTTTCGAAATAACCTAAATATGCAAATTAAATTCATTTGCATGTATTTATTTGCATGTTTTTGACTTCATTGTATAGTTTTATAGTTTTTGTTCTTATCAACACGCACGTCAATATTTAGCGAATTGTAAACGGCACAGATTCCAAGTGGCTACGCGTGCTCGTAAATGCTCTTAATAATTTTCTTGAAAAAAAAAAAAGAGCTACATCGCGAAAGAAACGAAAGCGAGGGTAGAAGGACACACAATCTCTAAGAAATTTACTTCACGTTAATGCTTTAATAAGGTGCGAGAAACTATAAAAGTCGGTTATTTTATGACAGAAATACGGGAAATGAAGTTTGTTTAATGTTTTCAAAGAGAAAATTATTCATCTGTAAAATAGCATCTTATTGACAAACAATAATTAAATTTTTGTTGTTAAGAAATAACGTTTAGTCATGAAATGTTCACGGATGGCGTGATTATTGAATCAATTCCGTGAGTCATTAAAGACTTAATCAAGATTTAGAACGCATCGTTAGAACGCAACATTGCGGAATGCTCTTTCACGTTCAGCCGGAAATCTTTCGTAAAATTGAAATAGCGTCTCGAGAAAAGCAAAAAAACGCAAATGAGGACGAGAAACGGTAAAAGAAGAAAGAAAGTATGCGTCTCTCGCACAGAGTAATTAAAACTCGGAAAGTCTCTAAGTCGCTTCAGAGACTACGCGTAATTTGCAAACGCTTTCGGTTCTCTCTTCTTTGAGTAGTGTACGAGCAAGAAGGTTGAACGATTAACTTTCCAAGATATGTACGGTATTTTTTGCATTGATGTTAGTTTGCTGTCGATTTCACGTGGTTCTTGCTACTCGTCTTTGTTAATTTTCCTTACTTTTAACAATTATTTTAATCTCAATTTATTACCATCGATCATTATATTATTTTCTTCTATTTTCTTTTTTTTTTTAATCTTCGTCAACCGTTTGATATTTTACGCGCGGTGAAAAGTTCTGTGAAAACGGGTGACGGACCGTGCACGTATTTCGGCCAGTTTCATGAGATAAAGAATAAATTGCAACTAGAAAGAGAAAGAGAGGAGAGAAGAGAGAGAGAGAGAGAGAGAGAAGAGAGCGTGTGCTTCACCACAGAAACTTTTGAAGGATGGAAGCTGAGCGGTTGTGTATGGGGGTGGCAAGTTGTGTCGTTGGGGTGTGGCAGGTCGGGGTGAGCTTTTAAAAAGTCGGATAACCGAGGTGTGGCTATTGAAAGGCTGACGTGTGGACCCTTTGAAGTTTGATACACCATACCGATATATGTACATTGATGTGTGTTTAGCTCTTCAACTCGTAGTACTTCGATAGTTCGTGGGTTCGTGATGACTTTATTACAGTTTTAGAAAACGCTGAATTTGAAACAGATAGAGTTATGAGTAAAAGCAATAAGTAAAAACCAGGTTCTAATCTAGAGAAATAGACAAGATTTCTACATGTTTTTTTTTGGTGTCTTGTTTTTAACTTTGTTTTTTTTAGATAAAAAAATAGCGTAAAAGTAAGGTTAATAAATAATGTAACTGTATATTTCTAAAATGCTAGAAATATGTAATTGTATGAACTTGATTCGGCATTTTAGAGTACTTTACTTTAAGATAACATATGTTTGCTGCAAAAAAGGAAATTACTAAACTCAGCGTACGGACGTCGAAAGAGAATCGGGAAGTTCGCAAAATGCATCAAGCAAATGCAGCGTAGAAAATCGATATACCGTCGATGTCTCGTCTAATTAAAATTATCCAACGGGTAACGAATAGCAAAGAGCTGCGCATGAATCGTCAGATGTGTGTGCACCTCGCGCGCGCGTGCCAATATATAAATGAAAGAGACAAAAAAAAAAAACGAGGAGCAAAAAGTCGCCGCCGTCAAAGTTAAATCTCTCCGATGCGCGGATTATCGATGCGCGTAGCTAGAAAGATGCACTCTACCGACACACTATGTGGATGCTGCTTTTTTTTGTCTCCTCCCGGCGCCACGCAGCGTGACGATGACTCGCGTGCGCGTATGCCAGTTTATATGCTTTTTTTACTACTGCCATCGCGCACTGGGTTCGCGAAGTTAGAAATTTAACCACCGTCCGCGCGCACGAATACGAAGAAACGTATTACCAGGGCAGGTGCGAGTAAAGCGCTGTTTCCGCGTTACGAGGCCCGATGCGCTCGCATCGAGAACAATGGAAAATGAATTTGTCTCTCGTTTCGCGTATGGAAATTTTGCGCTCACTGCGGCGTCTCACTGCGGAATGACGAAGTGTAAATAATATTCTTTGTTTTTTTTCCAAGATGTACGTATTTCAAAAACAGTAACATTTAATTGGATGCGTAACACGTTATTAATCATTGCCGCGGCTTATTGATGCATTATTTCCTATTAACATGCGCGCATATTAATATTTCATTTCGAAAATATACATTTTATCACTATCATATTTCACGATAAGTGTTGTTACATTTATGATTATTACAAAATTAATAGATATGATTAAAGTAACAAAATTGAAAGAAGAATTTATTTTGGTTGTACACGTATTCATTTTTGCAGCAATAAAACGGCACATTAAAAAAATGATGTATATTAACTTGAAAAGCACATTATTTGTTTCTGGATTGTTGTATATCGAATTTCTTATTTTGGAAGCTTTAACTTAATTTATATAGAATGCTTTTATAACATTGTCATATTTTAATTTACGATACAAGATTACGATAAATTAACTTAGCTAATTTTGTAAGTTTTATTTTGCGTGTATTCATTAAGAATGTTGAATCCTTATTTTATTTGTATTTGTGGCTTAAAAATCTTTTTTATCGCAATGTCAGCAAGTTTTTTTTATCGGCGATGTTGCCAAAAAGAAAGTTCGCACGATGAGTTTGCATAGTAGGAAGTGAATGAATATATAGCGAAAAGTTCTTAGCCTATAACTTTAATCTTCTCAAATTCCAAAACACGCGAACTTGATATCTTTGGTGACGCGGACTCGCTCGCTAAAAAAACCGAGGCAATTGTTCGACAGAAATCTTTGTAAAATAAAAAAGACTTTCTTCCGATATCATATCGCTTACGCATCTTTTAAATCGGCGTTGTTAATGACTATTTTTGTTTGATTCCCGCCGCCACATCAACCGTCACTGCACACCACGTTGCTTTTTTGCGCATTTCGTTTTTGCAATTCCCTTGGCTTTACAACCGTGCTCGATTTCGCCCGCAGGAGCGGTTATAATAGATGATGTCGATATGATAACGGCGCGGAGATGTCGACAGCTAAAAAGACTATGGATGTTACACGTGCGAATGCGGGCAACGCGCGCAACTTACATTTCGCGATTTTCCTCGGCGAAGTTTGCGCGCGATATCTCGAATGGTCCGGGAATTTTGCACATTTATTAGGTCGTTTCGAAAGTTTTATCACTTTTTGCGACTGCGACTTTACATATCGTGTATATGAAATAACGCGCAAAGATTTTTAAATTTCTGTTTTTCCAGATTCTCTTTCGGAGTCCTTGAACTTTTGTTCAAGTGTCTACATCTTTGAACACTGTCGCATTGTGCTCTTGGAGATATACATATTATAAAATATCTTGGAAGTTTGATAATCTCTGAAATCTTGAATCTCTTGATTTATAGTGATATTACTATATCTTTTGTATTTGGATTTTTTTCGGTCTTTAACTTTTTATTATTGATAAATTTGTCATAAATTTGAAATTGTTGCGTTACTTGCCAAAGTCGACAAATCAACGCGATTTACCTTGATATTCTTTTAATACAACTTTCATACGTTTTATTTATTTGTTTAGTACTTTTAGTACTAACTTTTATAGAATTCTTTTATAGAATTATTTGGTGTTAATTACATTTGCTAATTATATACTTACATATAATCTGAATATTCTATTTTTTCGCATAGTTGAGTTTCTCTCGGTAAGCTTAGATTATATCAATGTTCCAATCACAAAAACTCTCGACATAAAATTTAACAAATAATAAAATAGCAAGATATTAGCAAAAATATCATCAACGAAATATACAATATATGTACTATTTCGAGAGGTAACTATTTCATGATTAAACGTCGTGGCAATTTAATCGGCTTTAAATATTTATTTTCTATCTGGCTTGTCTGAAAGACCTCTCTCGGTTTTTACACACTAGTTTGATTCTGAATATTGATTTTACAAGAACGAATATATGTCACGCGATGTGCAATGCATAATTTTAATAAAGATGTACACTGCCAAGACAACGTGAAATCGCGGGATACTAAGAAAAGAGATAAGTATTTGTTTCATGCAATTTTATGAAAATTGTTTTTGTTACGTTATATTATATTATATTATATTATATTATATTAGGAGCTGCCGTGTTGCTTTTCATGTTGGGAAAACGTTCTATAATTCTTTGCTCGGTTTTCGCGCAAAAATCGAGAAACGCGCGTCGGATGTTATTTATTTACTCGGGCAAGACACGGCGAACAAAGAATTATAGGCGTCGCCTGTTGGCTCGTAAACGAAATTTATTAATACACGGTCAACCGTAATAAAGCGTTACGCTGTGACGACGGACTGTATCGCCATCGACGTAGCAATCTCGCGGACTCGTTCGGTACTTGTCATAAACCGATTGTTCGTTGCACGTGTTGGCGACAGCCGTGTTACTCTAATTTTTATAAGACGAAAATATTTTTGCCAACGCAGAAAGATAAAATCGCGTATTATTTATATCGTGACTCAGACGAAATTTAAAGCTACCGTTGTTTCGGTCAATATTCTTCGACCGAAAAACCTGCCTCGATTTTACAATCCAATGTTGGCCAACCGAACGTTATAATTGAGTTACTAGCAACGTGGCTTTTTGCTCGTCGTTCTGAATACCCGACGGCATTTTGCCTCCATGCCGCGCCGGCGGCGGCGATTTCTTTGCTGCAAAAATTACGATTGCGTAGGCGCCACCAGTGCTGTACTGTAATTTCATATGAACACACTCACAAAATTGTTGGATATCTGAGAAAATATTCTACATAAAAAAGTTATTTACAGATTTATATAAAATATATAAAATCCGTCTGAATGCATTATAATATACAGCAAGGTTGTTTAGTATTGCAAGTTTTATATAGACAAAAACATTTATATCAAACTAAAGTTACCATATATACATGTTAGAAATATATGTATATAATATGTATTTGCGTGCACACTTTTATAGTAATTTTTATAAGCACACATTTCTGTGCACTTAGTCAAAGCAGCAAACTAGTTATTATGGTCTACTGCGGTTTGATTGTTGCGTGAATAACTCGAAATGGAAGCCACAAAGTCGATCCAAAATTGAACGTAGATAAGAGAGAAATGCTGGAATTAGAAACTATGCGGAAATTCGATTGGAATACCTAAGGGTTCGCCGACCGTTAGTTACGCCATTGCTGCCGATCGATAACAAGACTTCCGTTTTACAATTAAGGTCGACCACTTTCGCACCCTATACTTTATCGAAGTGCAAGTACACGAGTATCCGGGCGGCTGAATATACGTTAAGATGGATAGCAATAATTTCGGCTCGAACTATCATTTGCCTATCGCGAGGAGAAGCAAAGTGGTCTCCGCTTTCTGCTCGTAGCGAATGATGGAAAATTTAAGATAACGATTCCAAACGCGCGCGTAAAACGAGCTGTTTGGTTTACGGGATTTTTGTCAGTTCTCCTGCCGCAGCAAGTGGAATGGAAAAAGTTTTGTCGTTACAAACGCGCGCATTTAAATGTTTAATGCTCCCGTGTTGATGTCAGTACATCGTGTACGGCACAAGGTTTTAAATTCGTACAGAGAAAAGAGGAAAATGTTATACTCTATATATATAAGAGAATAAATGTAGGTATATAAAACCGATAAAGTGTAAATTCATACCGTTATATATCGGAAATTACACGATGCAAAAAATATGAGTGTCTCTCATTTTAATTTATTGATTATAACTTGACTTCCAATACTCAGAAATCGTGAAACGTAGATTCTCAATTGATCGAGAATATCGAAATTGATTAGCAATTTTTACGTAACGCAAATTGCATGTTAGTAAAGTAGAAATTTTTGATATGATAAAAATGACACAACAGATACATCTGATTTATTACAATACATGCAATGTAATGATATAATATTTAAACTCGGCGCAGTATGTACGCTGTAATAACTCTGAAACTTTATTTTTTTTATATATGTACGATTAATCAATTTTTATTACAATTGGTAGATCTTCCATGATAAAGAACATTACGCATTACGTTCACTTTCTAAAGAAAGAGAATAAGAACGGCTATTTCTATTACATTTCTTGATGAAATTCATACTGCTAAAAATGTATCGCTACGTAGAAAAGTTTTGTTAACGTTTCTGAAACTTATGGTCACCATTCGCGACGATAAATATTACTGGCCAACAATATGCCCTCAAACGTCTATTACTTGCATGTAAAAGAAAAGATTTATCGGTGATATCATCTCGACTGAGAGAATTCTACCTTCTTTTATTACGACAAAAGATACGTTCTTATGCGATGAGAGAAGCGCCGCTGTTTGTCTGCACGACAATATTTACTCGCTCGTCAGCCGTTCACTTGTCGCTATGACGCACCTGCGGAGAAAACATTACATGGAATTTTCTTCCATTCTGGGATACAAAATACAGCATCTCATTACACAGTTCTTGGTACGTGGTTACTGTAATATTCATTGTCAACGACGCGGATGATTATCTGTATTATTTTTATCGTTATTAAGAACGCAGTATTTTTATGTAAGAAACATGTATAAAAACGAGAACCTGTTTATCTCTTAAGTTTTCTATACCGTCTAATGTGATTATTCATTAACTTCATTCAGCGATGTTCAGCAGCGTTTCGTAATTATTGATACCTAAGTTTACAAACGATTGCATCTTGCCGTTCGCGAATCTAATACTTCGTAATCGACGGCGTACAAATTCACGAGCGTTCGCCGCAAACACGTGTTCGTGTGCAATGTTATTTATAGTGTGTGTGTTATTTAAAATTGAAACTTCCACATATATATCGCGCCTTTAAACATCATTAAATTTTATGCAAGGGAACATTTAATGTTTCTTCAATAAACTAGTAGCGCTAGTAATTTTTTTATCAAGATAATGAAATAGTGTTATATCTGCGTTCTATGTACCCCGTGTCGACTGTCGGCACCACCATATTCGATGCGTCGTGGGACAGTCTCGCTTTGACGCTTCCGACGTCAAGGTTGTCGACGTCGGAAACTGCTACAGACGAATTATACTTCACAAGTGCAAAGAAGAGAGCATGAATTCTCGAACAGTTTCAAAGCACAACACTGTATTTACACAACAACGCATCGCGCGACTCCAACTATCTTCCGACAGAAGGTCGAAAAATTAACGAGAATAATACGCCGAAAAATAACCACCACAATCACTGAAATCACTTCTCTCGAGTTTTCCGGAAAGCATGATGACTTGTCCTGTAACGCTTGTAGATATTCGTATCAATATATAACGACGGATTAAGTGATAAACATCGCGAACGCGTCGCACGACTCCAACCTTCTTCCGATGGAAGGTCGAAAACACAACGAGCATAGTACGCCGAAAAATAAGCACTAAAATCACCAAAATCAGAAGGACGCGCGTAGTCGTCGAGTAACGCTTATTACACGAGCTACCGTATACGAAAATAAATATTTGAGTCAAAATTTAGCGTCTACATTGAACTTCAATTCCTCTTTTTTTATGTAGGAGTAAGAGAGAAAGTAGATGCTACTTTGATGCTACAATACGTCCGAAATTTCTTTTTTTTGCTCCTAACAGTTTGAAGTAGGGTTTAACCCTCAGCTTATGCTGCGCATTGCTCTGATTGGTGCAAAGTAGCATTTCGGCGTTATATTTCGAATTATAGAAGATCAACTTTTAAGAGAGGAGAAGGTTCTATTCTAGATTCTAATTTTATTAATTTCTAGGTTCTAAAGATAAGGTCAATAGGCTGAAAGAGCACTAAGACGCTAAATTTCGACTCGGATAATTTGTGTGTACTATGTTCAAAGTAAAGGGGGATTAGGTGGGCTTCTCGAACAATCGATTTGATCCATCGATCGAGAAGAGAAGGCGAGCACCGAGGAAGGAGAGACGGTTGCTCGGACTGTACGAATTATGCAGCGAGGATACAAAGTGCATGTGAAATAAACCTCGCGCTCGAATGCCTCTGAATGGACGGAATTGCGCGTCCCTCTCTCGTTCTCCGCGCATGTGTACACCGCTTGATATATGTATGTATGTAGTGTGCACAGCAAGGTACTCAAAGATACTCGGGTACGCGGGTACAAAGTATCGGTGCCGCGACGCCCCGGCGGCGGTGAACACGCGCGAAATAACGTCCCACGAGGAAGTCTCGTTTCTTTCTCCAGCCCTTATTTTACCGCGCCGGTCTCTTTTCCACACCGAGGTCTTTCTTCGTTTCTTGCTGTATCGTCGCATCTCACCCTCGCTCTGTGTTCAGGTGTTCCCATCTCTCTCTCTCTCTCTCTTTCTCTCTCTCTCTCTCTCTCTCTCTCTCTCTCTCTCTCTCTCTTTTTCTTTCTCGTACCGTACATTATTCCAGTCATTCGTCGCAGCGGTATATGCGCAGGAACACACGCTATTCTCTTTGAGCCGTTTGCATAAAAGAAACTCGGTACTCGCAAGGATCGAGGAAGTAACGCGAGATCAAACGCCGCGAGGACTTCGCGCACTGTGTGCATTGGGCTTTTACCGTGTGTACAAAACGGAATTTTTGCGCGACGTATCGAGGAGAAAAGAATGAGAACGAGAGAAAGAGAGAGAGAGAGAGAGAGAGTGTAAGAGAGAAGAAAGGAGTGCGGTGGTTTGAGGTTTTCAAACGTGGCGGAATATAACGGAGTCCACGATGGCGCTTCTCATGGTTGCGTGTATCATCTATTAAACGTAGCGGCCGGAAAAGGGGTGGATTTAAAGCTGACGGTTATTGCGCGAGATTTATTTCAACGCTTTCCTCCTTCTTCACAATGACTTACACTTGCACGTGCGCAAGTGTAAGTCATCGTAAAGTTTGTTTTGCGACTGGTATAACGAAAATCCAACGTCCGGCTTCATCTCCTTTATTCGACGCTTCCCGTGTGAGTAGCCTCCCCGGATATTCCTTACAAGCGAGATTAATCGCTGATCACCTCCTATCCTATCCGTACGCGTCCGTGTTTATGTTCGCGCCTGAAGCTCGCCTGATTACACGCAAGGCTCATAATAGATCACCTCCTGCCCCGTTCACGCTCGCACCAAGTAATATCTCTGACGCGCCGACGACGAGAGCGGCTGCTGTGGCTCCTGACGCTCCCCGAGCCGATTCGAAAGCGGCCGCGCGCTATCAGAGCAAGCCGATTTTATCGTTATCGCTCACCGTTAATGTACGTCAAATAGATCCAGCTTGTTACGATAAATATGGATCGCGGAAATTCTGGATGCATTTCATTTATTTTGCGAATGGAACAATTAATTTTAACCTGAAATTAATTGATTCTGCGTAGCTCCTGCCTGAATTAAAAAGAAATGAAGAGAACAAGATTACGTTTCTATTAACTTCAGCCAACGACGAGAAAACTAAAAATTAAGTCTATAACAATATCTGCATAAATCAGAGTGATATCAGAGTTTGTAATTTATCGGAAAAAGAAAACGAGTTTTTTAACATAACTATTTTGTTATAAGTACAAATGGAAAGGAGATGATTAAGAGAGAGTAAAAATGAAAATCAAAAATGGAAAATTCAAAAATTTAATTGTCTGGGAATTATTATTCTTTCGGCGTTATACTCCGCGTCGAAACTCTCGAAAAGTGGCTCGGTAATTCGTTTGGAAATGGATTGACTCTCCGCGCGCGGCTTTGCTGTCATACTAATACAATTCGACAAAACTTTAAATATAATTGCCCGCCACCGTGAACTTCTGATCGGGATATCGATGTCGCTTCTTTATGCTCGGCGCGAGATACAATGGCCGTCGTTATTAGAGTTTCTCGAGATATCGTTATTCGGAGAATTAGGATTCTAACAAAACGCCTCGAGATTTCTCTCCAGGCGTAACGATATCGGTGAACCGCCTCGAGGAGATTAAACCATCGTTACGGAGTTAAGCTCTCTCCGGAAGGATTCGCTGAGAGAAGACCGCAATCATGTTCAGGTCGATAGCGACGATGCTTGGCGAATGGTTGACTTGTCGCAGGTGCTTGCATAGAGGTCTTGACAGTGTATATTGTAATTACGCGAAGAGACAGAGGACTCCCTCTTGTCTCATCTCTATTTCCCGTCTCCCTTTTGCTGTCTCCTTCTCTCTTCGTTTACGTCCCGTTCTATAATACGGCTTTCGATGGGCATCGATATATCGGCTGTTTGTTCCTGACAGTCCCAAGCGCAAACTCCGTAGAATGATGAGACACTATCTCTTCCGGTTAAGGCAGGAAGAGCCGTCGATAAAACGTTAGCATGTTTATACGATTATATCAAAAGCAGATATTGTTCACAGGGAAGTTACATTATACACATATCTCGTAATCCGATACTTGAATTATATTTACTCTATTTAAAAATAAACAATAATAATATCTATTAGATATTTTTTATTTTACTTTAGTTTATTTTGCAAATGTAAATAGTCTTTGCTTTTAATACCGATAAATGACACGTATAGAAAAATAGGTTTTTATAAATTGTAATTACATAATGTATGTAAATCAGATTCATTAACAATAATTTAGTCGGGTTTGTTATCTCTTAAACTGTATTTCTTACGTAAAATCTGTACATATCGGTGAGTGAAACTTGGTGTTTTGTCCGCGATTTTTTCGGATACTCACAGACACGCGCGCAGATACATACACACATGCACATATGTATGTGACGATGCGACGTGCGAAATTAGTCAGGAAGTTAATTGCTGTGCCACCTCGTTTTAATTCCATTATACTGGCTGTGTCGTGTAGATGCAAATTTCCTGCTTTTCTCTGCTTTTCCCATGCACTCTCGTTTCTTTCTCTCTCTTCTTCTCTCTCTTAACTTTCCTCGATATGATCCACTTCTACGGTGTCTCTTCTCGTTTAAACTCGGTTCCAGTCGCCGCTTCGTTTACTGAGGGAACTTTCCGAATTATCTTGTCACGCGAAACGTCGCACACGTATCTCGTTATAAACGAATAGATGCGTGTAAAAGACGTACACACTGTCAATTTTACCAACACGTACATGTTTTCTCAGAATCATGGAAAACTTAAACACTCGCGCGAAACGAACGCACAAAGATTGAAATCTCTTGGGTGTCCTGTTTTTCAGAGATTTAATTAAAAGAAAATTTACACGTTATAGATGTCCGCGAATTCTAGCAGAAGTGTGAAACTTAACACAGTTAACGTGCATTAAAACTTCTTCACAAAGTAATCTAATATTAAGAATCCGTTTTTTACTTAATATTCATAAAGCTGTGTGAGTTTAGCTTTTATCGCAGCTGTGTGCGAGAATGTTATGGATAATTTAACTAACGAGAAAACTTGCAACATAGTGTGATTCGTTCTTAGAGTCTAAAAATGTAATTTTAACGCTAACACATTAAAATAATTTATTCATTAGTAACAAACGTTGCACGCGTGCTTTACGTAAGATAAAGACTATGAATTATTTTATCTGTACAGAAATTATTTTTATTACTTTTTAGATTAGCTTTATCATCTGGTTTTTATTCTTCTTCAGAATTTGAAATGAAAGATTCTCTGATGGTATGCACCATTACGACAAACGGAAATGACTTCGAAACAGTTGTTGACACGAAGTCGGCGAGCTCGTCAGAGCTGTTATGTAATTATTTAAACGATGCGAATACCGAGTAGCGCGATTTGCTCAATGTTTGACTTATCCGCCTAGAGTCATTACGAATCGTAAGTTAATTATTGCCGGACGGAGTCCTAGTAATTTTCGAGAAGTGCCGGTTCGTTTTCAAAGGGTTCGCCACAAGTAAATAAACTCTGTATTTACTCGGTTAACCCGGGAATAGTCGCGTGGGGTGTTTTTTACACTCCAGCGTCGAAAAAATGAAGCTCACGTCATAGTAGTTGTTTTATTCTTTTTTTGTTTGTTTTT
>QVOB01008416.1:0-20016 GCA_014839585.1 Pseudomyrmex concolor | reverse complement strand
CAAATCTTGTTTAATACAAAGAAATTATTTCATTGGAATAATTTCATTGGAAATTTGTTAAATCTAAAGAAACCGTTCTCTCTGTGTAATTACGTCTTGTTTATCGATTTTTAATTTTCAACTTTGAGATCAACAACTTTGTATTATTTTTTCAAATATTCACACAACCGCTTCTCTCTTTCTCCAATTTACGCGAAATTGCTACAAAAGTTGAAGTCGCTTCGAAATACACGAGTGTTTGTAAAACCATTTATACAGACGCACGTAATGCACTTTCCGATATTTCCACAACGGTATATCGCGAGCGCGAGGATAAAAAATCTCATTTTAAAGTCCGCTAGGAGCCGTACCTGTAAATTAAACTTTAATCAAAAATTCCCGCGGAGCAAGGAACAGTCCCGAGTTGCGCTCTTGTGGTGAACCATGAGTCCGTTGGGCTTATCATTGGTCCGTGGAAAAAAGATCATCCCGTGTATCGGAAAGAGTTTTCGCGGAATCTTTATCAGATTCGAATTTCGCGTCGAGTCGATTAACAGACACGCAAATTCGCGGGCGCGCGACGTAGCGTCGTTGAATTACTCGTATTTTCTAACTCCCGAATTAGAAATACGTTCTCTCGGACGGTGACGGTGATCTGTAATATACGGGCTTAACGTCGCTTTAAATTACCGCAAGGTTGGTCGATTAATTCCATTTTCTCTAATAACTACATCGTACCAACGGCTGTGTGTCCCGTTTTCGCATCCGAAATCGAATCATCGCGCGTCGGCAGTCAATCCATCGCGTCAATTTCTAAGTGATTGCGTGTCGATACGCTCGATTAGTCAACCGAAATTCGGTTGACAGTTTTGCGGCGGGATGTGTCAAATCGACGCGGGAAAAAACTTTCAAGTAAAATTTCATCCGTTCGTTCGTTCGTTCGTCTGTCTGCAACTATCGCAAGTTCGTTCGCGACACTTTGACACATCTAATCTATACAATGACGTATTCTACAGATAATATATATACATGTACATATACATCCGTCAAATGTAACATATATATTATACATGTTACATTTGACATGCAATATGTATGTAGCCAATTTCATGCGGAGATATTAATTCGGTAGTAATCTTGCGGTTAAATATTTAGAGGCCTTTCCTTCATTCTAATTACCCTTAATTGGTTATATGACTATATATTGCTTTGATGAAACGATTAATTGAATATCCAGCCGATCGTTAATTAATCGGTCCTTTCCTCGCTTTAACCGATCGATCGTCGCGTGCGCGCGCGCGCGAGAGAGAGAGAGAGAGAGAGAGAGAAAGAGAGAAAAAAATTATTTTTTTCACATCGCAATTCTCGCGCGAAATTTTCGTCGATGAACGCGCGTTAAACGAGGCGCGTGTTTTCAAGAAGTTTGCGCAAACGATTAAAATTACTTCAAATTTCCGAACGCAACACCCGGGGAATAACCCCGGGCGAAACGCTGAGCGGCGAGCTACGTTAATATAGATGTATGAATTACTGTCACGTAGCGCGAAGGTTTTCTGTACGCGATGCGTAATTTGTACCGCTGCCTGCGCTCCGTCGTGAGATGAATAAATCATTCGCCACTTATCACGCGGAAACTTTCGAACGCAGACGCGCGCGCGTATACACACAGATAGACAACACACAGCATCGTTGATCCTTGCACGTTGATCGCCGCGGAGTCATATGTAATACGCGCAGTTTAACCGCAGTTTACCTACTCCCCGAGAGCCCTTTTTCCACTCGACTTTTCGAACACGGATATATATATATATATATCACATATATATGTGTGTGTTACGTACACATACGTACACATATATATGTGCGACGCGAGAGAGAAAGAGAGAGAGAGAGAGCAAGAGAGGGAAAGAGAGGAAGGATGTAACATCCAAACGACGATTTATCCTAGGACGCGTCTCGAACGACGCTAGATATTATTCATCTGAGAATCTCCGGGTTCTCGACGACCCCGACAGAGACCCAGCGGGTCCGGCGAGTTGCTTTTCTCCAACGAGAAACGAGAGGAAAGGACGAAGACGGATTTCCGGCGGGTCGCTTGGGGGATTAAAATCCTTCTCTGTGAAGGACGTTGCTAGGCGGCGCACAGTCCTTTAAACTACGACGACGACGACGACGACGAAACGTTGGGTTTATACGTCTCGTAATAATTCTAAAAATTTGATGACAAGATCTAATTAATTAGTAAAGCGTTAGTTACTACACGTTGATCTCGTCTCCGCGAAAAAGAAAATGAGGTAAAGTCACTAAATTTTTCAACGCTTATTCTCAAAGAGCGTTTATCCTTTGCTATATGAATAAACTTTGTTAGTTTACTTCTTTCAATGGGCTTCTAAGTCCTTCTTCGTTTCTCTATCTTCATTCTTTTTTTTTCTCGCGTTCTCTCAAGTGTTTTGTTTCCGTGATTCAGTAATATAACGGAAGGAAAATTGCAGAGAAATACGAGTCCGACGTTAAACCTTGATCCTTGTCCCCCTAGTGTGTATCAAAGCGTGTAATACGTTGATTATTCATTGAAGAAAATAATTAAGACGCATTGCAATTACAACTGGCTGTGTGTATAGCGAGCGACGATAACGACGAAACGTAAAACACAATTACAGACCGAAGGTATCGTCCTGTGCGCCATTCCACCTCATAAAATTGCAATAGTGCAGATGGTGGACTGATAGTACACCGCGTTTATTAATTAAAGGCCAGGCGCAGAATGGTAGCATTTGGCGAGCTAATAAATTCTGGATACATTAAGCTTCTAGGACTAAATTGCGTCCGCAATCTGAATTAAAGCGCTAATCCCGGATTAACTCATTCCCTATCTTGTTTCAAATAATCTACTTATATGTACATGTGTATGGACAAAGAAGACGAAATAAATGTGCACAGCGCAAAAAAAGACTAATGTTAATTGCGGCCGACCTTGGCGGTTCTATTTTTATTTGATGCGATTAAAATCTGTGGTTTTATTAATACAACCTTTTCCGCGAGTTGAGAGACACGCGATTTTCGAATTCCCGGCGCGCGATAAGGGAGAAGTAAAGTGCCAAGTGTCCGCGACACGTGGTGCACGGCGACGCCATGACAAGTGTAAATCACGATTCCGGAAAGAGGTTCGCGAGAGTTCGAGACTTCGTCCCCGCGCGCACAGCACAGTATAGGCGAGCTGCGAAATCGACGATGTCGGCGGCAGAGCGCGCAGAGGATGAACGGGACGAGGGAGGAGAAGACGGAGGAGAAAGAGGAGGACAGGAAGGAAGGAAGGAAGGAAGGAAGGAAGAAAAAAAGACGAGAGAATGCGCGGCACACGTGTGGCCCATTCGTTCCGAATCCTCCCGCCGCCGCACCCGGTGCGGCCTTTGCGCGCGCGGGGGTGCCGGACGAGGGCAAAAGAAGGAGAGAAAAAAAAAGGTGGTGGGTAGTCACGCTCCAGGGGCATTTTTCAGAAGCTGCTTGTCGCTCTCTCTCTCTCTCTCTCTCTCTCTCTCTCTCTCTCTCTCTCTCTCTCTCTCTCTCTCTCTGTCCCCTTCTTCCACACATCTCGCTCACATCTCCGAAAAAAAGTCGATAGTTGCGTAGACAGCGTTCTCGCGAGGGATGATGGCGAAGAGCCGGGTGCCAAAACGTGCGGTGAAGAACCGGGGTTGCGGAGGACGGCAGCGGCCCGTTGTCAGAAGTTGCCATCGATTTTTCAAATTCCCCGTGGGTACGTAGGCGACTGACACAATCGGATTTTCTTCGTTCGCCGAGCGTCACTCGGGATATTTGTCAAGAGCCTGATTCTGACCATGCCACAGATACTTACTACTTACGCGGATGGCGAAAATCTGACCCATTCAAAAACATCATTTTCTCACACGTCTACAAAAATTTTATTTTGAGTATATGTACGGAAATTGTTTTTAAAGATAAAATCGAATTTATTGGAATTGCGTGATAAAAATATTCTGTTCGATTTCAATAAAACGAGTTTATGCTTCCCACTTTTCTATTTTAGACAGATTTAGCGCAATAAATTGAAATATTATTTTTTTAGTAAAAATTTGTCCCAGGGTGATTGCTAGTAGATTTGAGCGGATTGATTTGGGAAGTGTGTGACGAGGCGAAGTCTTTATGAAATGGAATGCGAAAGCAGCCGCCAGACACACACACACACATACACACTCGCGCGCGCGCAAAATCATTGTGAGGCCGCTTGCCCAAAATTTCCGAAGTTCGAGCGTTACAGAGATACGTGTTAGAGCTATTGGGTTATTTCGCGGTAAAGCATGGCGACGCGAGACACTTGCCAAACGAGGCTATCGGCGTGGTAACGTAACCGACACTTGCATAAACAACCTGCCTGCTGCGGTGCGATCGATTTCTCAAAGGCTTATCGACACGTAGAATAAATGGGGTTTTCGTGTAATTCCCTCTACGACCGAAGTCATTCCCAAATTGTATTACCGCTTCTGGAATTGCGAGGGGGCTTTGACATAACACGTTCGTCGACGTGTGAAAGGTTGCGGAGCTCTGTAAAATGTGCACATAATTACTAGCAATTTATCTGCTTTTCGTCGCTAAGTGAGAGAGAGACTCTCAATTCACGCCGCGTTGTGTATATGCGTCGCAAATGCGAGAATATTAAACAAGCAAAGTGCGCGCGCATATATGAGATAGAAAAATGTTTTTACGAAAGTAGTACTGTCTTGTTCTTTTTTTTTTTTTTCTATAAACTACACTGGCTTTAATTACTTTGGTGATAAAAAAAAAAAAAAGAACGTTATGCATGTTTAATCGCATCGCGAATATGAATGAGTGTTTGCATTTTTTAACGATCTAATCACAAACTCCATCGCGAGCGCTCGCGAATACGCACATTATTGTATTATACATTTCTCTCGAAGCCTGTTTGTGTGCACGAAAATTCACGCGATTGTTTCAGCCTTAAGGTGTCTTTTCCGCCGTCGTGCGCGAATATACTCCCGGTATAATCGACTTTGCCGATCAACAAAGCTCATTGGGTAGCTCTCGTCGACTGAATACGTGTCAATCGATCTATGTCAGTCGCGGGGCAAAATGCCGATCAGCATGTATATGGCTTTACTGCCGAGTATAACCGATGCGCGGCAAAAGAAGCCGCGCCGGATCGTATTAGGAGCACAAACATCGATCAATCCGCATCGGCCCCTCTTCTCCCACCCACCCTTTTCCCGGTCAATCGTTATCAATTTCGTATATTCTCGGTGCGTACATATGACGAAAATGTCTCGCTCTTATATAAATTTATAAGCGCGCGTTTGTATATTTTTCTTCTTTCTTTTTTCACTCGTTATCTTTATTTACCAAATTTTGTGTGTTGCAAACCAGCTTCGGACTCTCTACACACAACGTTACATTCCCTGCCCATACTAAACTTAATTACATAGACACGCGAGATTTCAGAACGTACAGGAAGCATGCAAATTATACTTTTAGACAGCTATGCACCGCGCGCGCGATAGCATACGAGAGTTCTCCGTAAGGTTTCTTCTACTTTAAAAATTCTCCGCGCACGGTTCAGTGACCACGTAGTGTGTACGAGGAGATATAGAAGCTACTCTATACCCGATTCCCCAACGTCAACACTAAGGCTGCCATTTCACGAGGTTTAAAAATCCGGAGATCGTGGCGCACGGTGGTATAGAAATAGAGGGTGGGGAAATTTCGGGGCGGCGGATTTTTCTTGCGAATTTTCCAGTCAAACATAAAAGGCAGAGACCGCGTCGTTATTTTTTTACAGGCAATATATTTCAAAAAGATTTTCTTCTCTCTTTCTCTCTCTCTTTCTCGATGCGCACATTACAGATGGTTAAAGAAATATTTACTCCCGTATGTACTTCCCGAAACGTGAAATGTTTATACGCTTCGATAAATATTTCCCCGCGATATGTTAGCCGCGTGATGTGTGGCTCTCGCCGAATGTTTTCGCACGGAAGAATTAGCTCTAAGGTTGCTTCTGAACTTCGCGCGCTCGAAAATATCATCCATTCATCACCATTATATTAAGCAGAGAAAACGCGGGAATACTCCCTCGCCGTCAGTTCCTACAAACATCAACACGACTCCATACATCATTACTTTAAAAACATTAAACCGTTCCGTTTCTCTCTCATCGAAGTACGAAGTACGACCATCAATCGAAAGCTCGTCCGAGAATAACTTTGGCGTTTTTATTAAGAAATGCAGTACATCTCTCTGGGAGAAAGAGAAAGAAAGAGATCAATTTATAAATCTAAGAAAACGATCAGCGCGAGGAAAACTCGACATTAAAAGTTTTTCTGAATTAGTTTCTCAGATTGCAGTTGATTTCGCGAGTTCTTTTTATTACCGCTCGCTCGATTGCATAAACATCGCCGAAGGGAAATCCGAGTTTAACGGATACGGTATAACGATCTCACCATTTTTTTTAACGAAGATCCATTTTCTCAGATCTCGGTCGGAATGCAACACTTTCCGAACTGTAGGCGGAAAGAAAGAGAAAGAGAGAGAGAGAGATAGATAGAATCCGGACGTGGCTTGATGGCCGCGATGTGGGGATCGATGGCCGAATAAACAGACCGAGAACGCGCGCGGATCGATCTGTTTCATCCCCAATATCGATATCGGACGCTCGCGTATTCGTTGGATTACCCCCGGAGCTGAAAAGCCGGCCTGACGTAAACGAGGCGTGCGAGAGAACAGCGTCCGTTTCGAGCCGAGCCGAACCGAGCGGAGCGGTGGAAAAGCGGGGCCGAAAGCCACCAGGGCGCATGTCGATGCCTCGAGCGGCAGCAGCCAATGGACTAGCTAAAATATTAAACGGGAGCAAAGACCCTAGTTCCTCGTATATGCCATGTATTCGCGACTGTGGTTCAATTTCTGAGCCAGTTCATCCTCCCCGCTGTGTGTGTTCGAGCGCGGGGAATGGAAGGGATGCGCGCAGCAGTGAAAATAGACCACAGTGAAAATAGACGTTTGCGAGCCAGACCTCGCCGCGACAGTTCGGATCGGCACCACTGGCGACATCCGTAAGCGCCGCGGCGAGAAAAGAAGAGGGAACCGATCGGTTGGCGGTAAGTCGAATCTTGAGGGAGTCGGGAATAGAAATGAAGGTATGTAAACGAAATATTTAATGGAAACCGAGCCGTCCGATTTGAAAGTCATGGAGGTCTTTAGTAATTCTCCTCGGTTTTTTGTCCTCAAAATTATTTCTCTCTCTCTCTCTCTCTCTTTCTCTCTGTGTATAATAGTATTATATTTTTCCAAATCATTAGAGATTTACATTTTAATACATTGGAATATATATTTTTTAAATTATTTATAATTTAATAATTTTTAAGCGAATAAAAATGTAGAATGCCGATGAGCGACTAGAATATTCAATTTTTCTGTGAATATATATATATATTTTTTTACTTCTTTCTCCATTGGTTTTTAGTCAGAGTACAGATTTATTATGTCTGATGATGTATCTGACAAATGAGATACGTCGCACAACAATACGATGTTAACAATCATGTGTGTGACACTAGCACGTGACACGCGTGATTGTTAACATCGTTTTGAGACAACGGACGGTGGTATATATTCGGTAGAGATTGCAATCATGCTAAATTGTCGTTTCTTATTTCCGAGTTGGATAATAGCGTTAAACTTCAACGGTCCTTGTCTCAAGACAATGGTGTGTTGTGCTCACAATGGCGCTTATTGTTGCGCACAACGCACATCCCATTTTCTCTATACATTCGAGCAACTTTTTGATCTCAATAGCTGTTTGGTTAATTTTACGTTCTCTCTTTCTCTTCCCGCGAAATAATTTAAAATTGCGTAGAAAAAAGTTCACATTAGAACGATATATGAGATGTGACGTTAGACGATTTTTGCTATTTATTCTAATTTGAATTAAGGTCATGCTAAAATGTTTTGATGTACAATCATGTTCAATACTTTAGATTTATATTAATATTTTAGATTTAATTTAAAACGGGAAATGTAGAAAAGATTAACGTTGCCAATTATTCTGACATGCCGCGAGTGATACGGGATTTTGTCCATTTTCTGCATAACTTAAGGTTTTTTTTTGCACAATCAAACAAAATATCGTTGCACGATCGTGCGCGATATGTGCGACATATTGAAAACGCGTCACGTCCTGTACGTTCGACTTTAATTTCTTTCGCAATCTAGAAATGGAACTATCGGGATAGTTGTACATCACGGCCGAAACATGGTGAAACTGCGTGAATGACGTTATGCTTTTTGCACACCGCGCGAGTATACTTGTCGTTCACGTGTGGTCAACCGCAAAAACGTTACCGCACTTTTTTTTCGACACGCACAAAAGTTTAGCGCGCGCGCGCGCACGCTGCGCGACTATTTCAACGGAAAAGTTTTGTCGTAAAACCCGCGGCGCTTATACGCAGCGTACAGTTCATTTAATAGGTCACGATTTATACCGGAGTGTGGTTCGCGTGTGACGGTGCGAAAATTACACGTGTTTGAACGAAGATACGGAATAACGTTAACGTCGATGACAAAACTCTCGTAGTTTCGCCAACGACAATTTCTTTTTTTACTTTTTTCTTCTGTCTCTGTTTCTCTCTCTCTCTCTCTCTCTCTCTCTCTCTCTCTGTTTCACTCGTCCGCAGCGAGAACATTTTTAACATTTTATCGAACGCGGTTGCAATTCATTACACCTCGTATATTAATTCATGTTCACGCTCGTGTACACACACGATGCGCGCACTGCTAACTCGCTCTTTTCGCATATCGTCGTGTAACACACGGCAACAAAAACACACACGCGAATGCGGACTTAATAAATTCAATTTAATTCCGAGACGTTTATCAAATCACAGTCATTATTTAATGCTACAATTAATGAGAATGTATGTAAATCTGTTACTTCGCTATATTCTGCGAAATTTATGCGGCCGTTTAAAACGTGACGCTGTACAGCGGTTATTACATTTATATAGATCAATTAACGCACACGCCTCCGACATTACCAGACAACAAAATCGCGTCGAATTTAATTTCTTGCTTTTTATTTTTGTTTTTCCGCGTATGTTATATCGCCCCGTTCTTTTTCCGTTTATCGTATTCTTATTTGGACGTTTCCGCATTGATCGGACGGTGATACACTTTCGGCGATCTGCTGCGACGCCACTCGGATTGTTCCTGGAAAATAGTTTGTCAGCGCAGAATCGTAACGTAACATCCGACATAATTAATATATTATTGTTAGCGACATAATCAGACGTAAATTTTATCATTAACAAATGTTCATGCCATTACAATATTCAATTAATTCAAGATATACGTATGTGCCATTATAACTGTGTGTATAATATATTGAACGAATTTATTGCCAAACGATCTGATTCATAAATGACGACCCATATATCTCGCAACGGAAAGATTCGTCTCACGCGCGCGCGCGCACACACACACACACACACACACATACACACACACACATGTATATATGTACATACGTATCGATTGAAAGAACGAGGGCAAAAGCGGAAAGTTTCTAAATTATCACAATTTAGAAACTTTTGGCGATTCGCTGCCCGTGTGAATAGAATCCATTTTCGATTAAAATAGTCCAATAATTCTTTACTACGCTGTGAAGTTTGGAAACGTTTATAGTCCGTAATTTCTACAGCGATATCGTTTTTTCGTCTCGTTTTGCGCCGTGCGCGCGCGTGCGCTCTCTGTACAATTTTCCTTGACGACGTATTTCAAACAGAAACTTATCTTCGCGCCTCCCCTGCGAGAAATTGAAGCGCTCACGATGTTGTCGCGCTTAAATAACAACACGCCCGAAATACACGTAGTCCGGAAATGGATTAATGAGAGAAAATAAAAATATCTCGTCCGCGCGATATAAACCGCTCAAAGGTCCGAGCTATAATAAGGGTCGTGTATGAATCTAATTTTACGTCTCGCCATCGAACGCGGTCGATCGCGAGGTATTTATTACGATGCCGGAGAGACTGATCCAATTGTCCGACGCAACGACCGAAAGTCGTCAAGGGCGTAATGAGCTTACATGACCTTTGGTAATTCACGGGGGTTATAGGTCGTCTCGTGCACATCGCGAGAAAAAATAAAGAGTGATAGGTAGATAAAGAGAGAAAGGAAAAAAAAAGAAAAGAGAGAGATAGGAAAAAGAAGAGAAAGAGGTGTATATGTAGGATTTCATTTCCGCTGCAACAATATCCGGCGCGTATATACGCGGAAAATTGCGCTAATGCGTTTTATTAAATCTCTCATTCTTCAACGGTGATGAAATTTTAATTAAGAGCGAATTTTCGCGATCGGCGCGCACGGTTTATAGCTTATCATCTATTCGTGACCTTTTTGTTACGAGTGCGCTCGTAGTTTCACGACGTGTATAGTTCTATAGCGGCAGCGCGCGGAACTGGCCTGGAGGGGTATTAAATTATTTAGGGTCGATGATCGCGCGTAAATTCTGTACACGCGAGTAGGACCACGGCTCGATGATTTTTATCCACGGTGCGTATATTGAATTAAAGCGCGACGGGCACAAAGGATATATACGCGCGCGCGTTCAAGTTGCGATATCGCCGCGGCTTTTTCACGTTTCACGAGTAACGATCCGCCGCGGCAAATAATTTACCTCCGGCTTCAATAGCTTCTCGATGCACGACATCTTGCTGTTCATTATTTCCAGCTCAAGCTGCTCTTTGCATAACTAACAAGGTAATAACAAGTTCTCCGGAAATCAGAAATATTTTAAGAAGACCGCGCGCTAATAACCGCGAGCAGGAAATTGATTTATCGATACGTTACCGTTTTCTTCGTCTTCGTTTGAAACACGGTCATCCGCTGCAGCTGCACAGGATTCGACAGTTTTATCAAGATGCAATGAATTATCAATTATATCTTTGACGGATCGGTAGTCAAATTAAACTTACATGCTTGTGAATGCACTTGTACGGCGGTACGATGCTAACGACGCTCTCCATCCGCGGTAACTTCTATAAATTATTGATAGTCAGCGTGGGAGTGTGTGCGCTCTCTTTCTCTCTCTCTCTCTCTCTCTCTCTCATTCAAGCGGTTTCAATATCACATGAGAGCCAAACTTCATCCGGTTGTGTGCTCGCGCGCGCGTGTGATTGTCAACTTACCTTCTCCGCTTTCCGGAACAATTCACGAAAAAGTGTGTCGTTGGACGTCACCGTGTTTAAACTCTGAACGCCGGAATAAAAAAAAGTCTTCGGTTATTCGGGGCAAATCAATAGCGTATTAAATCAATCTCATTTGAATCGCGCATTCGGCTCTTTGTTGCCCTTCTCCACATTTCTGTATATTTTTGTCCTGTGTGTGTTTTGCGCCGCTCTTATTGCGAATAGTTTGAACTTTGCGAAGCAACGTCTCTCTCTCTCTCTCTCTCTCTCTTTCTCGCTGTATAATCTGTTTTATCAGGAAATAAATCTCGCGGCTAAAGAAAACAGATTGAATCAATAAAAACTTTCTTCTCTTGCAAATTTGTTTGAAGTCCGAGATTGCAACTTCTCTCGAAACCTCGATAAGAATTAAAGGCGCGTGGCGTTTCGCATTTGCGTGGAAAAAATAGTTGAAATTTCATTCGTCAAAATCGTTGAAAAATGGGAGGAGAAAGAGGAAGAAGAGGAGACGCGGTATTTTTTACGAGTCCGCGGGGATTATATTTGTTACAATGGCTCGCGCGAAAGAATCACATCGGTATTCAGGCGATTGCCTCGCAAAGTTGTTTACATTTTCTTTAAGCCGACAAGAGAGTTTGGCACCGGCAAGATTTTCGGGACGATACGTGACTCGTTTTCTTTCGTATAACGATGTACAAGAAGTACGCGCACACGTATACACATACTTATACACATATATACAAAACGCGCGTTGAGTATTACGTATTTAAATGGCCGAAACCATGTCGTTGACGAGGGACATGTATCGTTAATTCCGCGACTCTTCGCTTTATCGTCCCTTGATTAATTACAACGTCCAAATAATATTATTACGGTGGATTTAAAACAAACAATCAATTATAGAAACGTGTGCTCGCGTATTGTCAATGACGTTTTAATTATTGTACCGCGAGTCGGTACGGTATCATATGCAAATTAATTGCCGGAATAACAAGCTCACTTACATTTTCTCTATCGGGACGACGTATTGTACTTACTCGGCTTTCCATGCTCGCGTGTTATGAATGAAATCAATCACACACATAAGATTCGCAGACGACTCTTTTGGTTAATTAAATCGCAATTTATGCGCTGTTAATTATATCGCGATTCAAATGATATTGGAGAAAGTGGAAAAAAAACGAAAAAAATGAGAAAGCTTTCCTTACTCTTCTCTCGGAGAGAGATCGAGAAGGAAATATTACTTTCCGCTCGCTCCGAACTCACCATTATCGAACAGACGGCCATAACCACCGCGAAGATGAACGTGGCGAATGTCACCGCACCGCAGTAAGCGTTCAAATTGAAGAGATGTCTGAGATGGTAATCGGCGATCAGGAATTTGTACATCTGTAACGGTTCGCAAGAAGAGAGAGAGAGTTCGTGAAAAATTGAGGCTCCACGACGAACGGACGGATGAGGTAACCTGATCGATTCGCATTTCTGACCAGCGAGTTCAAACCGTATCCGGACGCTCGATAGTATTTGTGCAGCAACCTGGTGTCGTCCATGATGGGACGGGGCGATAACTTGATAATTTGCCGAGATCGCGCGACACCACGTCGATATTTTGGAAGGATAATCAGTGAAGGGAAAACGGCAAGAGAATTCAGCGATTGAAACGAATATTTGACAGGCGGTCTTCCATTGATGTGTGTATGTGTGCGCACGCGGCGCGCAATCGATCGGCGACCAAGTGACGGTAAATAGGCAAATTGCTTTGACGTTGGTCAAACAATCGGACAGTTCGACACTCTTTCGTAAAGTACGGATAATGGACATTTATCTTTGTCTATAATTGCGGTTCTCGCGTCTAACGCCTTTATCAACGGCAGCGGAGTAAACAATTGTAATTAAAGACCTGAAATTAATTATTGAGAATTGATGTCCAAAAGTATAATCTTTCTTTGTTCTAAAGTCGGAAAAATTGCGAAAATTCTCGGACTTAAAACTTTTTATTTTTATTTTTAATATAAATGTCTGTCAATGTGTGTGTGCAAACAATGGAAATCTTTTTTCAAAGACGGATTAGTCTCTTTCACGGAGAGAAAAGCGTAATTAAAAAAATGTCAAACTTCCATATATTATACGAGCCATCGTTCGCCATCGAGCATCAATTAGAGATCCCCGACACGTTTCGGCATAATTAATTTTCGTACTCGACCACCTCTCCGCGCAATATCGCATCCCCTTCCCTATTTCCTTGCATTTCTCCCTGTTTCTTCAGTATTTACACGAGAGATCCGCCCTTCGCGTTTTCAAGTTGGAGCATAGTTCGTGTCAGCCGCGTTCGTTACGTGTCATTAGGATTCTCGTGAAAGGTTTGTTTAGTTTTGCGTGCACCGCCAATATTCTTCCCGCGCGTCGAAGTTTCCTGGCGTAATTTATAACCCCAAACGCGGCTTTTTCGGCTGCAACACGGAATGTGCTATTGAGTTATAAGAGCGCGATGTCGGGCGGAAATACATACTTACCACTAACTCGCCGCTAAGCATCCTATCTGCTCTGATTACGCCAAGTTCTTTGAATTAAAAACAAATTGTTTATCTTGATTAAACATTTCTTTTCTTGCACCGTACTTTTTTGTGTGTATGCAATATCTGATTTGCAGTGTTGCAAAGAAAAATAGTACAATGTACTTTAAAATACTTACAATATCTACTTTTTAAAATAATCATATGCCTTTATACATTTACATGACATTCGAATCGACATTCTGATCACATCAAGGTTAAAGATATATACGCGGACTGAAAGACCTCATAAAATATAGATAACGCAGACAAAATATCGCGAAGCACATCTGAAATGTTAAATTACATCAGTTAAATATTAACTGCGTCTTGTTCGAGTGAACGTACGAAGGTTACTTGTCACTGATACGTACAATTAAAATTTAGATATGAAAAAAAAAAAAATAAAAAATAAAAGTCAGACTGCCATACGCTAATGATTTTCAGTATTTTTCTAGTTAAATTTTGTAGTTACATATTTAATGCTACGTATAGAGTCGAGTCAAGTAAACTTTGTAGATTTTCAAAAAAAGCTTCTAACAAACCAGTTAACTTTTGCAATTAAATGTTATAACGGATTTATATTTATTAGATATTTTATTGAAGTACAATTCCGAGTAGTTTCTGAAATATAAATTGCGAATAATAAAATTGCTATGAAATGATTGTTATGATTCATTAGCAGCGGTCATAGAAACAAGTTATTTTAGAGAATTTTCATATTACTTTTTCATCGATTGTTCCAGATATGTCTGTTAATTATCTACTAACGACAAAAACTTTTGAATTTTTAGTGAAAATCCAACTAACGAACATTTTTCGATCACAAGAAAACAGTATATTTTTCGAAAGAGAAAATTCAATATTCCCTAAAACTAATATATGAGGTTTGTATTTTATTTCACGCGATTTAATTACGCGAATTGTTTACTTTATTACGAGATAAGAAAAGAAGACGCGAAGAGAGAGATCGTACTTATATTGGCAAACACACGTAAAAACCTTCGTATTCCCTAGTATATCAAGACGATCGCGTTTGTAGACATCTCATCGTGAGTCGCACGAAATTTTTCGCATATTCTTTCCCGCGCGTAGTGACTGCTACGAATGTCAAGGAGAAGAAAGAGAGAACGACGTGAAGCACGTGAAAAAATATGTAATTAAAATCCAACGCCGTGAATGAGATGCATCTCGAGCACGAGCGGGTAAATCAGGACGAGAAAATTACCGGGATAGACGGAGGGAGAGATAGGATAGAGTGGCTGACGAGTTGGAGGAAGACGAGTGTGCGAAAAAGAATAAAAAAACCAAGAACCATGTTCAGGAAGGGAGAGAGACGGAGAAAAAAAATGTGCGACCAGCGGTCGTGCGCTTGCCGAAAAAAGGCGAACGCTGCCAGAGCGAACGATGACAAACTGAGAGCGAAGGAGAGAGAGAGAGGAAGAAGCTTACGTGAAGTTCATGCAGATGAAAGATCGAGTGGGTAGTACGAAGCATATTCTTCCTCCGGGTTTAAATTCGTCCGATATTATTATCCGACATTAAAAGAACGTGATCTCATGAAACCAAATTTTCGCGAGAGAAACTAAGACAGAAAAGAAAACGGTTTTTATTCGAAAATGGAAAGTTTTTCTTTTTTTACTCCTTTGTGACGCTCGAAGCAAACGCTACGTATCGGAAATATGTGCTCACGACCGCGCACATATGTGTCAACCGTACATTTTATTAATAGCCGCGCACAAAAAAAGCGGTCGGTTCTAAAACGAGCGAAAGAGACATTGACACTTTTCGATTTAAAGACTGTTCGAATGCAAAAGCGCGAGAACCAAACGGTAAACGATACTTCACATTGGTATTAAGAAGCACAAAACTGGTTTTTATATTATATTTTTCAACTACACATCACACGGAAAGAAAGTTTTGCTTTTATATGACCAGCAAGAAAAATTTGCTGAGTCTATCTGAAGTTTCTTCAATAAAACGTTTTGTTAGCAAAACAGTAGATTCGAAAAGCTTAGCAAATTTTTCTTGCTAGTCTTGCATGGTAATTTTCTTGCTATTCTATCAAATTTCTTTTCTCCCATGTAATAACATCTCGAACACGTAACAACGATTACAATATAAATTCTCGAAGAAAAAGTTCTTTATTTTATTTATATTCTATAATCACACACAAAAGTGTAAGGATTTGAGCGGTAATTGAGGAGCACCACTGAAGGCTAAGGTTATTAGACGGCACTGAATTTGATGCAACGAGTAAAGGTACAATATTTACTATGGTTATACAACGTCTTTTAAGTACGCGGTTACAACTGTCTGTTGGCTGCTTGCTAGCGATCGGTAAAATTCGGCAAGCCCGATTGTCTGCGAACGGTGTTTACCGGTAGTTCGTTCACGCAAAAAACACGTGAGCCGTACACGTGTACAGCCGTTGCTGTATATAATATTCTGGAAAATTCCTTATAAAAGCATATCCCTTTTCACGACTCTCCGAGTTTTACATACGTATCACCATAGAGTAGTTCAATTTCGTTTTCGAGCAACGACTGCTCCTTGTTCCGAAGACACGCGCGATCACTCGAGCTTAGCCCGCGGGCGATTCCACTTCGTTCTGAAGGATCCTGATTTTTCTCCGAGCTTATAGACACGTTCGATCCCACGGCTTACGACGTTCTCGCCCGAATTGTTCGATCGGCGATCGAACGTAGTGCGGTTTCAAGGCCAACAATGGTCATTCCGATCCGAATTGGATCGAGTCGGAAAGAAAAAAAACTGGATAATCTCGATTCCAGAGAGAGAGGCGCGTGATCTCGGATTCGTCGCGTAGAATTGATCGAGGATTATTCCGCTCAATCCCGCCGCGAAGGAAATTCACTATCGTGAGTTGAAGCGGAAACCGAAGTACATAGAAGACACGCAGCGGTGGATTTTTACAGAATCGAGTGCTCGGAACTCTGATCTTCTGAGTCATACATGTAAATTTGTAATATATTTGTTTCTGTTTCTCGAAAAAAAATCACTCGCTAAAAATCGGGGAAAAACTCGTTTCTTTCTCGTAAAAACTTGAAAATAAATTTTGTCTTATCGCGTCTCTCTTTGCTGTTCTTCGGAGAGGATAGGGAGTCGAACAAAGAACGGGTCCGTAAAATGTAATTTGTAAAATGTAAATGTCATCTCGAAGCACTAAATCCGCCGCTGCGTGTCTTGCGACAGAAGACGACGGCGCGCGGCTTATCTCAAGAAAATGATTTCTACAATTAGTTTTGTATCGCTTAGTGGTGTGGCGAAAGGAGAATTAAAGCTATCATAAGAGTGAAGCTACAGAAGATGGCTTTTATAACGCGATTATCTTGCGTCTGTAGTAGAAAGAGAGAGAGAGAGAGAGAGAGAAAGGGAGGGAGGGAAGAGGATAGAGAGAAGAGCTTTAACTTCATTAAAGGAGAAGCTCAAAGGAACCTATTACACGCTCAGGAGCATTAGACAAACAGATCCCGGACAACAATTACTGGACAATCATTTTCCGTTCAAGCGACGACGGGAATGGATTTCTAAAAGCGCCAAATTTCAGTTCGCCAGTGAGCTTTTATATATACATATATGTATGTATATTTATGTATATATATATATATATATATATACATATATACATATATATACATATATATATATATATATATATACATAAATATATATATATATATATATATGTATATATATATATATACAAACACAATAATATAAAATTAGAATATCGATAACAGTAGAAATACAGTACGATATAATAATAACATCCTATTTCTCTCTTGTCGAGTACGATATAATAATAACATTCTATTTCTCTCTTGTCTAAACTCGCCTAAAATATTTAGAGTAATTAATTTCTACGTGACATTATTTCGCATATCTCAAATTGCGCCTGAAATAAAATTTACAAAGTAAAATTATCTCCGAAGCTTTAGATACGTATATATATATATATCTTCACGGACGAAATCATACGGTATCTCGAAGTGTACTTCTATTTACGTTTACCGTTGCGCCAAGAGGCAACTTCGAGTTGACGTTATACGGGGGAGGGGGAGGGGTCAAACTTCGTATCCCCGACGTAGTTACTTTCGTTAAAACATTCAATTACAATGTCTTAAGTTCCTTTGGTCTGCTCGAAAACATTAATCCCCGGTAAGCCAAACGCCCCAAATCAAGGGTTTATGTTGAAACGAAGATTAAACCAAAACTTTGACCAAGATTAAAGTCAGCGCGCGCGTACTAGCGATGCAGAACGGAAAACGAATAAGCGAAACGATTACGTCGGTCGGTCGGTCGAGAGCGAGCGGTTCCGATCCGCGAACCGCAGCGCGCATTTTTAAGCGGCTTCTTCGATCAAGGATTTTTATCCCGCATGTTGCCAGGGTATGTTTTAAATCATTTAACTTACAAATCCGCGCCGAGGCGTTCCCCATGTAAAACGACGTTCCGACGGAAATAACGTCTTATACGTTGCTTGCCGTGCGGCATAAGGGCGAGTGAGTAGCTGATTAAATGAATTTGCATTAATGATTTTCGTCACGATGGGGGCTCGGAGATCCCTTCGCCCTCAGGATTAGGAAGTTAAAAGGGTTAAGGGGTATTACCGGGCTTAGTGTTACGCTTACAGGAGAGGGTGTGGTGTGATGTGCGCGCACTTTCGAAGAAAAAGTTCGCGCGAAGATAGACGAATGTTTCGCTGAATTCTTTTTTCCTTTTCCCGTCTTTTTCGCGACGAGGAAGTAACTTTGAAAAACTTCGCGCCTGCAAAATGCACACATACAAACGCTCGTGAATCATTGATTCCGCCATTGCGCGAAACGCGACGCGAAAGGATTTTGTTGGATTTTCCTCGAAAAATTTCGTCGGGACTGTTTTTTTGTTCGTCGGAGTCAATTAGCGAACAGAATTTTTAAATAGCCGCGACGAAATAATTCAAGCTTCGCTAGTACAAAGACTGAAGGGAGTGACATGAAATATCTACCAACGTGGGAGAGCGGACAAAAATTTTGCTCTTTAATACTGCAGCCGAAGAAAGATTTTCACGCGCGCATCCTCTGTCGCGCTAACGGCAGGAATGCATTTGTAGTTACGCGTGTGTTTAATTAACGAAATTACAATTCCGTCGAATTCGCTGTTCTCTTTTTGTTCCTTTTTTTCTCTTTCTCTTTCTTTCGTATTTGACATTGTAAACTAATAATTAATTAAATGTGTAATGTACGGAAATGCGATTCGCCATAGAACGGGATATTGGGTTACTTCGTTTCCTCCACCGATTGCACATGTGCGTGTATATATGTGTGTGTACATATATTTTGCATTGTGGTTCTTTTTGCATTTGGAAAGTTTTTCCGCACATCTGCACTCGATGGAGATTACCCACGCTCCGGCTGTTTGTTATTCACGGATAATCAAAATTCTAGCTAGATTCATTTTTCCTTTTTAACAGAGATTCGCTTTCTCGGCCAATCGAATCAATGCGAACTAACCGGGCGAGCGCAAGCACCGGGCTAGATTAAAGTGCATACCGCTTTACTCTCTCTATCTCGGTTCGTATTTTCATCTCGAATCTTAGACTTGACGTTGCATATTTATATATCAACAAACTCTCTTGTGTATCTCGCGTTTTTTGCGTATAAAAAAAAGCGCGGCAACAATTACTCATTCTCTCTCTCTCTCTCTCCCTCTCTTTCTCTTTATTACGTTGAATACTTCAATTAGTTAATTCAAAAGTCAACAAACTTGAAAACTGCTCAATATTCGACTATCTCGAGTTAATATTTGACTTTGATCTTTATTTAATTTCAGACACTCGGCGCGAATTTGTTCTCTTAACTAAATTCCGTACGTAACGGCGTATTACGACTACTTGTGTTGCGCAATTTTATTGACAAAAAAAGATGAAGCACAAATCGCAAAAGTTGTGCTCGCGAGAACGATTCTTACGAAATGCGAGTGAGATTAAACGGAGTTTATCCTTAAGACGCGAGCAACACATTGCACTTGCTCTCCTCGTCGAGATAAGGTCCCGCGGCCACATTTCGAGCACTTAACGTGATTATATAAACGTGCGCGAAGAAATATGGATTAAAATGTAAGAGATCGCGGCTTATCAACTTCCAGAACACGCGTCGCTGTGTGTTGTTGATGTCTCTTGAGTCTGGAAAATAAGACGATTTCGCTTAAAAGGTCAAGCGGTAGTCGCGCACTGCCTCGCGATCTATCTTTTATCTCCCATCTTTTCTCTCTCT
>QVOB01008415.1:0-19225 GCA_014839585.1 Pseudomyrmex concolor | reverse complement strand
CAGGTTTGGAACTCGTCGAATCCCCGGCCGGGCAATTGGCCTTTACTATACCGGGCGAACGACAACGACGACGGCAGCACTCGATCGCACGGCGAATGGGTACTTTGTTCTCGGTCTACGTCCTGCCCGATCCTATAGGTACACCGTCTCCTCTTTCTCTTTCTCGCGTCCGCGGCTGCCGCATCCGGAGCGATCGGGGAGCCGAACGAACGGCGGGTTCGACGACCCGTACACGTTGGGATCCGACGCGCGCTTGTCCCGATACACGACGTGTTATTCGAATGCGAAGCTCACGGGCGAGGCTCGTCGGGAATCGCGAGTCGGCTGACATCGCCGTTATCCGTCTTGCCGCAGGATTCCGCGATTCGTTAACATTCCTCCGAATCCGTTCTCTTGTCGACGCCGAGTCTCGCGATATGTTGGCCGGGCTGCACGTGGCCAGCAGCGGTCTTCGCTCGGTCCTCGCGACAGAAAGACGGGGAGAGACATCACCCCGCAGGTGGTCTCTCGATGAACGAGGAATCGTTCGACGTATATACACAAGTTCCAAAGACGCGACATTTTTTTCCTTTCAAACACGATGCTATCTCGTTGCTTCCTCGATTGTTGATTTCAGGAGAATGCATGTTACCGTGCTTTGTTTTAACATCAGAAAAGATACAGATGTTAGGTTTTTTATATCTAGTCGCATATATAAAATCTGTGATATGATAAAATACTTGTATTCTGAAAAAGAAATGTTTTGAGAAACAATTTTTATCTGATTTTATTGTTAATTTATTATCGAGACATTTTAAGTATTTTATTCAAGTAATTTATTCGATTTGTACAAATATTTAAAAGATATCATTTTTTATCTAATTTCAACCAAAATGTATTTTCAATATAAATATCGCGACACGCATTGAGAATTATTTGAAGCTATTTTCAGACACACACCTGTCTTTAACAGCGAGACTCTTCTCGCAGAAAAGTTACCTTATCGCGCGCGATATGTGTGCTGCTAATTTTTTTGTCGATCGCGCGCGTAAATTTATCGAAGAAGGAGACTATCGAGAGCGCTCATCGTCACGATGAGAATATAAATACCATCATTATAGGCGAGACCGAGCGACCACTTAAGCGGTTGAAATCGGCGTGATTCACGCACGTTCCGGCGCGCTCGGTGCTTTTAGTACGCGAAAAAAGTCGTTCTATTTGCTCGAACTTACCACGTTCGATACACGCATGCGTTCGCCCTAATCCAATTCAAGATCATTCGGTATCTCGGAATCCGGGATACTTTGCGGCGCGCGATTCGAGATCGGGCGCGGAATATACGTTTCGATATGGTCTTCGAGGAGGAAAAGAACAAGAAAAAAAAAAAAACAAAAAGGAAAAACAGAAAAGAAAACGAACGACTCGAGAATGAGCAAACACGCGAACGATCGCGAGCGATCGTTACCATCGTCGCGGGATCGCGTTCGATTCGCCCCTTCTTCGTGTCGTCGTCGATTCGATACGGCGGCGATCTAACGACCGCGCGGGTAAATCTAAACTGTGTTTGCGTTCGATTTACTTGACCGAGCGCATTCTCTCCCTTTTTTTGCGTTTGTTTGGATCGCGGTAAACTGGTTCCGCGCGAGGGTCGTAAGAGCACGAAAAGGGCGGCCTCCGGGGGCCCGGATTCTATTACGCTCGCGCACGAGTGTTCGCGATGCTCGCATTAATGTGAAAAAGGACGATCCAGATTCACTTATTGCGGAGATATAATTTAGCAACGATTGCGCGCTCTCTCGTGGAGGCCGACGGGAACGGCTCGGGAGAGGAACAGATTACTTCACTCTCACCGGGACTTTTTCCCCTTGTAATTAAACGTGATTATAGAGGGTGTTCGGAGGGATTTCTTTGTGCGCCGTCAGGAGAAATGCCGTGGCGCGGGAAGGGTGGCGAGAGAGAGAGAGGAAATATAACGTTTGGCTTATATTTATGGCTTTTGAGTCATACATTATATAGAAAGTAATTCCATTTTCTTTTTGTTTTCATTGATTTATTTGAATCCTTCCTTCTTTCTGTCTTTCAATTATAATTTTTGCAAACGGAAAACCCGACGTTTTAATCAAATCAGCCGATTAATCGCAACTTTTGTTAATTTTTCTCCAACATTTATCACGCGATGTTTGCTACTCTCTAATAATACATTGGTAATGCCTTCTTTTTTTTTGTTTTTTGCAAAACTGTACTCGCTCATATGATACTCGCAATCTTTCCCCGAACGTTGACTCGTTTAAATTTCTATCCATTACGAGCCATCAGGAGGAATTGCAGCGGGCCTCACACGTGTGAGTAAAAATGACATCAGCAACGCTTTAAGTACAGTTACGTCAGCATTAAGTTACTCGTTCTCGAGGAACCTCGCCTGCGTGTACCCACTTGGGGACCGGTGCGTGCGCGCGCGAGAGGGTAAAAGCGGCGGTAATTGTGGTGAGCGCGCGCGGTCGTGAAGTCTCGGTTTCATGGAGTCGTCGCGTCCACCGAATAAACCCGATAAATGGTGAGTCGTGAATGCGCCATCGGGGAGGAGGAGGGAAGGGGGGAGAGGAAGAGGACGGCGGCGAACGAGTGTCTTTCTCGTTCGAAGAGCGCCATTGATAACGCGTGGGTCCATCCCCGCGCTTATTCCGACCCTCTTGCCGCAAGGGCGCTCGCGTTCTTAAATTACAATTTCTTCTCTAGCTCATGACAGCTACGTGTTCCAGTCTCTCTCTGCTGGAGATCGTAAGAGAACCAAATTGGTTACTTCAGCATTAAATTTATGTCCAAGTTCTTATTAATGTTTAATTGCAACTGAAACTTGTATCTCAGATTCTCAATAGTTAAATTTTTCTCGTTTCTGCGCGTTGCGAGACTAGTCTGTTAGAAGCTTTTTCTCTCTCTCGTTGCTCTCCACTGTAGTTGCGCTTGAAGAACTAATTGGAGTCAAACGTCGAGAGAAGTCAGCATTCGCCCCTGCCTCATTGTTTCGCGGGAACAGGCCATTAAAGGAGAAGATGAAACGAACAAAAAATCTCTCTCTCTCTCTAACGCGCGCCGATACTAAACGACCGTAATGTTAATGTCTAACGTATGTTTCCTCTCTCGCGTTTCTAATGGCTTCTAAACTGGAGGAGCTCTCGGACTCGCGCGTATATATTTGTGCTCGTTTCGCATGTATAAAAACAAAGTATCGATTTATTTGAGGTATATACAGCGTGTGTGTGACTTACACGTAGCGTCGTGAAAGTTATCGCGGAGCGGCGCTGATACCGTTGCGTCGTCGATGAGAAAATAGCGCGTGATTCACCCTTTAACCTTTTTCGGAACTCCCGGCAGACATCGCGCGTATCACTTCGTGTATCTCTCAGTTGAGACGTTGGAAATTAGTATACGAAATGATACGTGCGCACAAGTTCTTTGTAAAATATGTTTACGACGATTACACTTCCATTAAAGCGCAAAACAACGATGAAGCAACAAACCAGTCGCAATAAATGTGAGCTTTTACAGGAATAACGTATTTCTCTGACAAAAACAACACATCGATTTACTCTCTCGATATATAAAGAGATTTTCTTCTCCTGTATATCGAAATAAGTTATCGCATCGAAGGACGAAAGTGAGCAGTCTCTCTCTCTCTCTCTCTCTCTCTCTCTCTAGCGAAGATCGGCTGATATTTATCGAAGCATGTTCGACTCTTATTCGGTCCTCGTTTCGTACCTGCTCGATGCTGTCACCGCAACAGCCGATAAATCGCCGGATCGGCGCGATAGAGCCGCGCGCGGCGAAAAAAAGCGACCGAGATACGGTAAGCGGCGGCTAGTGAATTTCGCATGGGCGTGCCGATGCCATAAAGCTTTAAAATACGATGTTCCCGCGGTGGACACGTTAATTGCTACGTGGAACGGTTCGGATGAAAGGAGCGTTTGATAAATTGCGCTGTTAAGGCATCGTGTTCGAGTGCTCTCTCTCTCTCTCTCTCTTTCTCTCTCGCAACGTTATCCGCACGGCACTTCGCCTATACACGTAGTGTGTATACTATATCGCGTATATATCGCGCGGTGTGTACTACATCTTCTGCGTGTCGCACACACCAGCCTTTTGATCATTTGGTTCTGATAAATGACTCGTCTCGACGATTTTCGACACAATCGATATCGCGTCGATAAAAACATTGCGCGTTACGCAAGGACGTCAAGGCCGTTTCGACATGTACGCTTTATTTAAAAATAATTATTAATGTCAAAGAGAAAAGAAGAAATTTACACAAATTAGAAAAATAAATATCATATAATTGTTACAAATAAAAATAAAAATAAGATTTTTTTTAACACTTTGAGAACGTGTGGAACGATCTTTTTTCCGATATTCTTCTCGTTTTATTCTTCGGTCGATCGGTGGAATAATTGTGAATTCTTAGGAGAACTTTAAAAGTGGTTACCGCGCACCGACGCAGAGGACGATGGCCGAGCATGCATTGAATGCATAACATTTTTATCAGATCGGTAGGAACGTGCAGGTAGACCGCGCGCGATCACGCAGCGGAATATCCGAAACCCGAACGGAAGGATTCAAGGTCGCGTGTACACGGAGTGCAAGGTCCGGAGACATTTCACGCATTCTCATGCGCTACCCCTCCCTTCGGACGCTAAATGCTGCAGCTACCTTCACGACTGTTTTTTCAGCGAGCGCTCAAGATTAGATAAGAGAAGGTCAAAACAGATTATTCACCCGTCGTGAGTTATCTGTTTGGCTAACGACGAAGCGAGAGGAAAACAAGACGCGGCGGCATTAAAATCACCGGCTCGGCCGTGCGCTACGAGCGTTGAAATCACCAGACAAGATGTATCGAATCTCGCGGGTGTTTTTTTTTTTTAAACGAATTTGCGCAAGGGAGATGCGACCGTATTTGCTTTCCAAATCGCCGTTTTCGCCGCGGTGAAACACATTTTTTACAATGCTACATTATAAGATAATAAAATAACGTTATAAATGTCGCGCATTTATTAGCAACGAAAAAGCAGAGAAATTTCGATATAAATCCATTCGTATGTATCTCAACAATTCATCAAAAACTAACATAAAATAAATTTTACAAATTAAAACTTTCTCCAGCGTTACATTAGTGAAAATTCGTAGTGATTTGACATTCGCATTTTACAAGAGATATTTGCGATTCTTCCAAACAATAGCGATAATGTCACAGTCGAGTGACACGGATTGTTGAGTTTTCTACGTCTCGAGCAGCGATCGCTTTCACCTCGATATTCGATCGTTCGTCGTGGAAGCACGAAGGTGTGGCAGAGGACTAGCAAAGTTTATGATGGACAATCAACGACAAAGTGTACGCGCCTACTTATTAATAAGATTTCTCGAGCGAAGATTTTTGTCGATGACCGAAGGTTAATAACCATTCTGCTGCGGAACTTGGCATCCATCGGTTAAGGTCGTCATGGCTCTCCCCAACCTCGTCGGCGAAATTCCGATATAATGGGGATGACCTACGACTCGATGACGTAACGACTTCCTAGCCTCCTAATAGGTGTCTACGAGCGCGCATCCCTTGCGGCCAAGACGTCGTCGCCGATGCATATCCACGAGAGGCGTTGTCAAACTCGTCCCACAATCCGCAGTTTTGATCAAGTAAAATATTATACAGTAAATCGAGTTACATATAGAAATTTGCAACAGCAGTCTTTCTGATTTTTAGAAAAAATAAAATCAGTTTTGAGAATTTTTATGATTGTTAGAAAATATTATTTTCAAAATTGTTTTTCGTGCAGACACTTTTTTATGTTTACGCAAAGTACTTTGGTGTCATTTATTTTGTTGTTAATTGTTTTTTTTTTGTTTGTTTATTTCAACACAATTTTACTGTGTTTGACAACTTGACAATTCGTGTCGAATATGTCGCACGCCCGTCATTAACGTCGGTTAATGACCGGCTAGAGAAGAAGGGTGGACTTGAAATGCTGATGAAGACCGCAACGTCGATCGTAGAGTAATGAAGTATAATTGAACACGGCGTGATTACTGTCTTAACCGCCTTTGCACCTACGACCTTACGCGTTCTCGCAGGTCAGCGACTTCATCACAACTTCGAAGACGGAAACATCTCGCCGGAACCTTGACGAGCCAAATAGATTGCGGCTTGTTAAGGGACGCTCGGTTATAATCGCGTTACTAATAATCAAGCGACTTCTCATTGCGTTCTGCTCGACCGACATTCGCACGCGGCCCGTTTCGCTCGTAACATGTCGGAATATATTTTGTATACAGGTGCATCTGCCTATTTGTACACATTTTCTCATATTTGCGTATCGGATAATTATATCAATAATAGTGATCGTCGCTTTCCGGCGGCGGCAAATAATTATCGGCGGGGAAGCTTGGCTCCCAGGCCAACGTTGGCAATATAGTTATTAAGGCATTTATAGACGGCTGTGCGGGACATTCGGAATTCGCGGATCGACAATTCGAGTATGATGATGTAGCGACGACTCTGAGGATCAGCAGCTCTGCCCGATCGTAACTATATATTAGCGAGTAAATTGGACAAAGAAATCGCCAACAAGGTAGATCGAATCTCCGTCGTGGTGAGATCTCAGCGAAGTCGCGCGCGAGAGAGACTCGCGCTTGTCGCGGTGAAATATTGCGAATACCCGGATAAAACGTTGGAGCGCGCGAGAAAACACCGTGTTGCAAAAATGTCGGAGCGAGAAGAGTGAATGACAGACAGTAATTATCTTATAAAGTTGTAAAAGAGAGCTGCATCACTTGCGCGCCGTTTATTAAACCTGCAAACGTGCTTGGATATTCGCAATTCTTGGCAACCGGCGGCGGCGTACATACCGCGGTATCGATAACAACAATATATACGCGGATAAGCATCTCGTTTGAAAGACCACGGCTGACGTGGTATCGCGCGGACTTTATAAGAGTTTCCGAAAAGGAATGCGTAGAATTTTTACATTTTATCGTTTATACGCCGCGCGTTTTTTTTTCTTTTTATCTTACACGCTCGAATCCTGAAGTACCGCAGCCTTCGATTCCCTGCAGGATTTTATTTACATGATTTCTCGATTGAGCAATATCGTTATCATGTTTGTCCAGCTGCACGCACAACGTACGTATGCGTCTCTATACATGTCAAAGAAGAAACACGTTTAGTTTCCTAATAGAGGGAAGCGATAAGAAAACTCGACCTGGCAATCCACAATGCGATTCGAATTGCCTGAGCCGCTAAAGGTGTTTCCCTTCGACATGAAAGAGATACACGGCATCGAGTAACGATAAATCATTAGAAAGTGGAACGACGGTTTCCACTTTCGCAAAGACGATCGTTCTCTTTAAAAAAAAAAAAGGGAGAGAAAAAGCGTCCGTCCGATTTGGTAATTCGATGCTCTTTCGTACATCGCCCCCGGTATCCCACGAAACGTGAAAGAGAATCTCACAACGGGAGATCGAGAAATTTTGCCGGGAAGCGCATTGACCGTGAAGGATATCTGAGAGAACTAAACATGTTCCATGCCGCGTAAATCATATACTCCACTTTGAATTTTTCGTTCAAACTACTTGAAATTTTCCCTATTAAATGGGAATGATAAAATTCTTTTATGATTCTTGCAGTGTTTTGTAAATATTGTGAGGATGGACAGGACATGTAATCGTAAGCAAAACTATCAATTTAGATAATGTAGAAGCGTGTACAATTCACGCGGCTTGAAAGTAATCGAAAATCACGCAACGTGTGCGACAGGAAACACTCGTTTGTCAACATTTAATAAGAATACTTTTTTCAAGGTAGACGAAGAAAAGTTATAAATGTTCCAATTTCAATAGAACAAGAAAATGAATTAGCAATTCAAACATTTTAACTAATTACTTTTTCAATGCGTCACTTTGGACAAAAAAATATAAATGTCCATTACGAAAAGATCATAGATATTAACGTGTTAAATGTTTGTGCTTGATATATGTTTTCTTGTAAAGAGAAAATTACTCGAATGTATACGAGCTACTGTAGTTAAACGCGTCTATATGGGATGTCGAAACAGCTCGTAAAATTCTCTCCTTAAGTGCCCGATAGAATTGCCTAGGCAGATCCGCGGCTTATGTGGTAACATCGTCCTTTAAATTATCGTTATTTGATGCGTTAAGTAATTGGTATATACGCGCAAGTGTGCGCGAGAGTATACATGAGTATAAATTGCGCCGAGGCATAATTAAATCGATTACGCGGTAATTAAGGTTAATTGACTCGTTTGGTAAGCGATGGCAAAACGCGTGAAATAGATATTGACTATCGATCTTTTCGCGTCCGATGAAAGTGAACGATTTATTTAACATGTAGAAACGCGGTCCGAAAAAATTCTCTCTCGATGTAACTGTGTGCACACACAAGCGCCGCGCGAGGAATCAATACAGATTTATAGACAGCATCAATTTACGAGGTAAAGGAAGAAAAGCTTGTTCTATAATTTACGGAAATAAATTTTAATGCACGCTAAATTCGCTGTTTGCCTCGTCGTAATAGCGATAACGTATGATGACTTCTCTCGCGAGAATGTTTGCCTATCATTTAGCCGGATTCGGATTTGTTTAGTTGCTGCACGCGTCTCTAACGCACGACGTTTTCTCTCTCTCTCTCTCTCTTTCTTTCACGCGCGCTCGCTAGCGAAACTGCGATCCGTTACGGCGATGCCAGGCATTTACTGTTAAAGCAAAGCCAGTCTCGCTTCGTGGCAAAAAATACAATTGATTACATCCGAGGAGGATACCGCGGGGATACCCCCCGTTCCTCCCGGCTCATTTCTCGTATTCCCGCCATCTCTTTCCCGTCACGACGCGTACACATCAGATATTGTGCGCGCGTATGTACAGGATGTCTCACAATAGACGTCATTCTTTCTAGCCGCGCATACCTCCGTAATCTATTCCTAAAACCAACAGGTTTTTACTATAAACGTCATTTTATCTAATTTTATCTTCGCTTTTACAGCTGTCATTTTGCGAACAGTCTTCTGTAAATTTTCAGATTCAAATCTGAATCGATAAGAGACGAATTGCACTGTCGTATTTAAAAATAGATTTTCTCAAACGATCTTGTCAAGTTTTACACACTTGCGTCTGTAATTCGAAATATTTATTATTTCAATTAGAAGATACGTTATTGAATTAGACACGATGATTTTGGGGCAGCCTGTATCACAGTGGGTGCTCATCTATAGCCGCGATCCACGCCCAAGAAGAACACATCTTTTTCTCTCCTCCCGTGACTGTGTCTAATTGAAAAAGTTAATTGCCGGTTCGCCGCGAAGAGACTTAAACTTCGCCGAACGATGATATTTAATAATATTTTCCTCGCCGGCAGAACGCCCCGCACATCCGTTTCGAAGTTATGCGAGATCTCAGTTAGAGATTTTAACGGGTATTAATTTTTTTGGGAAGGTTTATCGCGCGACCGTCGAGAGTTCGAAAACCGACCGACAGAGACAATAATTGATCCGCAACCATCAGTAAAAGAGGCTCCGGAACCATCCCCTTTCGAAGTGATAAATTGCGCCGGATAAGCCGCCGATTATCCTTTATCGAAGCGGCCAGACACTTTCAGCAAGGCAATAAATTTCTTTCTTTTAGTCCAAGTTCGCGATACTACAATCCGTCGTAATTCTCTGGACTGGCGATTCTCTTCTTTTCTTTCTTTGTATTGTTTTTTTTTTTAAATACAAAATAATTTATTACATAGACGCAAAGGAAAAAACGCAATTAATCAACGTGGCGAAACAATCTTAATGTTTGAGCAATACTGAGAGAGAGGTCGACTCGACTATAAATATTTTAAATAGTTTTGCATACCGATTAATTGATCAATTGTCTCAGAATCTGTATATGCTTGATCCAAAATAATGACGTTTACTTATATCCTTTACTCTCTTTTTAAAGAAAGTTTTCTTCGAAGTCGAAGAAGAAAGGGGAAATCCTCGAAACTTCGTGTTTCACATCGCCAGCCATGCCCGAGGTTAGGTCATGAAACCGATTAATCGGATGATTGAGAAAAAAAATTCCTAGAATGTACCACGAGCCCCAACGCGCAATGCATACATCGTTCTACGGTAAACGAACAGTACGAACGTATGTGTATGAGAGTGTGTGTGTGTGTAGCGTATAAATTATTTAAGAAACTCTATCGTGCCATCGCATAATGGTCGGTCATAAATTACTCGTCGCGAAAATACGGGCGTAGCCGCAAAAATCACGCACCTCTCTCTCTCTCTTTCTCTCTTTCTCTCCTTTGCCTGTCTTCGTAGGACCTATATTCCTTTTGCCTAAACCCGCGCGGTCGTTCATCATCGTGTGGCATGTCGGATAAAAGAAACTTTTCGTCTTCAATCATGTCGGGGAGACTGTCACTTCTCGATCGTTTTGCGTCTCCACTTACGCGCGCCGGCCCGCGTAACGTATATACGTGGTAGCCTATTTAAAATCGAGCGCGCGCGCAGGTTCTTAAGAGATAACTGCGTTATTTATTCATTCATTTGTAAATTGATAGTCGTCCTTGCGTCGACTACATTGTTCATTAATACAGATTCACAGACGCAAGATTATTTCGACGCCGCCTCCCGGCCAGACGCTGTAATTATTTCGACTGCATCGACGCAACTTCTCCCTCAATCAACCCGCCCACGGTTTGCGAGAGAGATCGCGATTACGTTGACCGAGTGCACGTTAATTGATAAACGGATCAGATTTATCGCGAGTCGACACGCGCGTCTTAAAATAATACACATGGCGGCGTCAGTGAGAAAAAGAAAAACCTCCACGCGACTGTGAGACGGAGATATAAATATTCGGGAGCGGAGAAGAGCCGGCCGTTCGCGCTCCGGCCGGGGCAACGTGATTAAAAGGGACACGCGGCAGGTGGCGATTATTATCGCCGATCCTTATCGCCGACCGTCTTTCAGGGACCTCCGATTAATCGCCATTACGCGATATTACACGCTCGCGAAACGAGTCACCGCGCGCAACCGATCGCAGAATTTGTGGGCGTTCGCCCGATTCGTCCGTGCATAATAAACGCGCGTTTACGCGCGCAAGGCCGACCGCGGTCGCCCGTTAGGCTCGTTCACACCTTGGGGGTACGTCCGCTCCGTATGAAATTGGTACTATACATCATTCGCCCAAAGGCATAATCAAGTCGGAGCGCGGCCGTGGCCAAGGTATTTACCCCCGCCGGACTTATGCGTCTCGATCTACTTGTCCCTATTTGCGTTCTATGCAAATTCACTAGCGCTCAACAAATTTGAGGAGGTACGAAACACAGACCGGTCTTGACGTGTATGCTGAATAAAACGCAGAAGCTGGGAAAGTTAATTTTAATTATCATATCGATTATCTATAAGTCTCTCAAAACATTGTATTTTTATTTACTTAATCCTTTCGGTGCGCTTCAAATACGCTCGTTATCTGTACATTAGCGATCATAGTTTTTCATGTTACATGTACATTTATACAAATCTTATTTGTAGCTTGTTTAAAATTTTTTAATGAATTAGTTTTTTTTCAAACCTATAAATTAGTTTGAAATAATTTGCTGTGTTACACAAAGAGACAAAAAATCGTCCTTCACGGTTTTCAACATTGATTTTAACGGACGTGTGCCCGGGAGATATCGATTGCGCATCAAGAAGTCGCGAAACGCTCGGATGCACCGAAGGACGAATCTTAATGGATCAATAAGTTCGCCGGCTTGGTGCAGTCGCACTCGGCAGACCCGAAGGACAAGTAGGGTGCCACGACCGGCGGAGCATAAATTCAGTTTCGTTCCGGCGCGCGGCGATATAACACCGCCTTTCTTCTCTGCCACTTCTCTCGCTCTCTCTTTTTATTTCTCGCTCTTTTATCTTTTGTATTTCTTTCTTCGAACCGCGCACTGCCGCAATAGTAGCAACGCGGCATACCAACAGACGAGGTACCAGTCGCTAGACTGCAACTATCAATAAGTTCGTATCTGACAAGGAGAGGAATCGGAAGGGGCCTTAGACCGGCGAGGCCCATAAAGCCACCCACGGCGAACAATATTTTAGCACGGTAGCAATGCGCGAAAACCGGCTTCGGATCGGCCGCGCGAGAAATCGCGGAGGAGAAGAGGCCATTCAGCGGGCCCGGCTCGGTCGCTCGTTTACTCGCTCGATCGGGCCTAGCGGTGCGATGGCCGCGACCGCCTCCGATTATCAGATTGACTGGCCAGCCAGGTTACACGTCGATAAGCGCGCATTCTCGAATATCTCACCAACTCTCGCTTTCGCTCCTTTCGCTTCTCTCTACGCGTTTTCTTCTTTACGTTTCTCCCGCCTTCTCCTTGCGCGCGCCGTGACAGCGTTCGCCGGACCGGTATCGCGCGCCGCATACAAACGTGTACAGGGGTTGGTTTCATGTTCGCCGAGCCAGTCGGTAACTCATGCCGTCTGACATATAGCTATTGTCCCGCGCGATGCAACTCGCCCCGTCGTCCACGGCGAGTATACGTGTACGCGCTTGCGCTCCCTGCCTTCAGCCAGTGGTGGATTTACAGCTCTTAGAGCCCTAAGCGGTACTATATTTAAACTCCGCTTCTTAGGAAGATGTTGGAATCTCGATAATAAAATGACTTACGTTGCTCGTTACTCAATTTACAAATTATTACTCGCCACAACTATACGGTTAACTAATAAAACTTGTGGAAAACAAATAGTTACAAATAGTTATGTTTCTAGAATGATTTACAACTCCTAAATCGTCGGCCCCAGGCGATTTTTGATTGTTTATCTATGACATAACACATTTCACCATAGAAATGTCTATAGCCGATTTGTTATACGAAACCAAACCGATATTCGTATGATCGTACACGGTCTTTCCACGCGAATCGTATCGAAAACATTATCCAATAACGTTTTTGACGAATATTGCGTTTGTATCTTACAAGTTTGTCCTGACAGCTCAATAATTCTGTAAAATATCGATGTAAAAGTTCTTTTGTGCAAAGAAACAAAAAAATACACATGGATATTTTGTTAGGTTTTACAATTGTGTTCAAACTTTCTCTTCGTTCAAGACGTTTGCTATTCGCAAACAGAAAATAACTGCAATTCGATTGTCGTATCATTTGATTGTACAATGTACAGAAATGATATGATTAATGTTGCTTTGAAAACGCGCGGGAGAGAGTTATGTATGATACCACAGTCGAGATTACGTTCACATTGTACAAGAGAGAGAGAGAGAGAGAGAGAGAGAGAGCCGGGATTTCAGGATTAACATTTTTCGCGAGGTGGAAGAAACGCTTATCCGTTTGAATGCTGCGATCATGGTAACCGGTGACTATCTCTTATCCTCGAGCGCGCGCATCTTCTCCTTGGCGAACGTAACACACGGATCCCTACGCTCGTAACACAATGCAGACAAATGACGACGACATCGCGCGAGGATCGCGGTATACCGAGCTACCGTGTGTGCCGAGAGAGCTCGGTTGTATATATTCTAGCGCGCTTGCTAGCTACGACGGATAAGAGTGAATCTACGGAGCGGGTTCGGAATGTTCTTAACGAGTCTTCAGGGGGATCTGCGGATCTGTTCCTGGGACGCGGCGGCTACTGTTCGCGGGATCACGAATGTATTAGTGTGATTTAAGTCGACAAATAGTCGGTAGTCTTACGGAATCGTTAAGCCATTTAGTATAGCCGTATGTTTGGCATTCGCTCCCCCTCTCTCTCTCTCTCTCTCTTTTTCTCTCTCATCAACATCTCTTCTCTCCAACCAACTCTTTCCTCCCACAATCGCGCTTCCTCCGCTCGCTCGTTCGCTATCTCGCCGAAACGTATATCCAGTCATCGGTACTCTGCCTCTTGTAGATAATTAGTCGGAGTGGCTTTCGGTATCGCGGGCAGATTAACGTGATTTACATCTGGGGGCTGGCCCGAAGGTCGCGCCGCTTAATCACTCACCCCCGGCAGTATCGTTACCCACCTGTTGGTTCGCGAGCGAGCCTAAGTGCACTTTGTATGGCTCATCAGATTATCCCGCGCTATTAAATACACGCGAGTGGTCTCCCAGCCACGATTCCACGGGCTTTTTTTTTTTTTTAAGCGCGCGGCCTCTCGCCGAGTGCCCGCTTAGGCAAACTCGCGCGGCATCTCGTAGTTCGTGAAGATATCCGCCGTCGTGACTTCGAACAGCAACCACTTCGCAAAACGTTACGATTAATCTCCTGGTTGCATTTCTTTGCGCAATTGTTCGATTTGTAATTAAAAGAAAACAAAATCAAAATTTATAAGCAGGTTTGCGGATATTTGTATATAAAATCATTGAAATTTTATTATTAAGAAATGTTTTAGAAGTACTTTCTTTACTCTTTAAATAGAAGGACGTAAAAGATAGATGCGTATAATAGATAGATAACGTTGCGCGATCTTCAAAATATACGTTCTTGCGTACCTCGTCCGGCGGTTCGACGACCCGAACTTTTTCATGACCGGTCCACAAACTCATCTGAATATATCGAGTCGCTTCAGCCACGCAAAAACCAGTCGGACCAAGTCAGAAGACAGGTCATTCACCCGATGACGTTTGACAAGTAAACAATGAGACATGTTGAACTTTCCTCACATTCCCAGCACGCTTAACCGATTCCACTCGCATCGTCTTCTCAAAAATTACGATCCACGCAGTACGCGTTTCGCATCCCATCCCTCCGAGGCAACGTACAAATAAAAATTACCATAAGCATTAAAGAGCAATAAGTTTTTATTGCTCTTCAAGTTTTTAGCATAATATTACATAATATTTGATTTTACATTGAGTCACGCGAATTATAAATTAAATCGCGTCTGTGTACGGTTTTTTTTTTTTTAGACATTCTTAATCGATGAAGAATTAATATTAATAACAGGAAATAAATGTGGATATCCTGTTCGTGAAAGGCACGCTTGAGAACCTCTTCAACCTTCAACATCCATCCCTCAAGCGCGTGTAGACCACATGCTGTTTACCGCACGCCGCGTAAGTATGTTTGTCAGTAATCGCAATTCACACACAAGTATTCTATGTAAATCTCAAAATGTAACTCGTTTCCTTACTGAAAGTATAAGATAAATATTAAGATCCGAAAGAAGGGTAATGACCGCGATACAATGATGAGATTTTCTTTTCTTTTATATTAATGTTTTTATTTTCTTTGTTTTTTTTTATAAAAATAATACGGAAATAATTTATATTTATCGTTTAAACGTTACGTTTTTGCATTCTGTTCTGTCTTACGCGATCGTATATAAAACTAAATATTATATATCGCTAGCGTATCGACGGTCGCAAAATCAACGAAGCATGAACATTGGACAAGAGTCCATATTGGTCTGACACATTGGTCTGACTCTATATGGACCTGTACGAATTTATGAACTTGTCTTACCGTAAATCCACCAACAACGTAAATTCGCGCGCCATATCGAAACGGAGCGCAGCTGTCAATTCAATCAAACGTCCGGAGGCGTCGACAAGCTCAGTGCGAACAAACGAAAAATTCCCCAAGCGCAAGTCCGATAACGCATTTGCCGGACAATAACTCGCGAGAGAAAATTTGGAGCGCACCGCGAATTATGCGATTCCGATAACACGACGCGCGAACAACACGTGACACCCCTTCTACTTCGCGACGTAAAAGAATTTTTGCGATGTTCGTCGATGTTCAAATGTTTTTTAAATTTTAAAATCACGTTTGAACGAGCGCAAATAAGAATTGTCATAAATTTGCCGCTATCGCTGATGCAACTGGTTTTTTTTTACGTTATTCATTAAAAAGATGAGAAAGAAGGACGCAACATCGAGGCAGAGAGAAAAGGACACAATCAGAAAAACACGCCTGTCGATAAATATTACACGGTCATCGGGTTATCGAGCGCGCGGATTCCGATGAGCGAGACGATAGGCGTTTCTCGGGGGTGTCGCTTTTTTTATATTTGCATCCTCTCCGCCTCCGCGCGAAGGCCGCGAAGGCCGATCGAAACGCCGGCGAAGGGCTCGGAATACCTTCCGACGATTATTATCGCGGTCTGTGTCATGTATCATGTCGTACTACAAGCCGCGATAGTAGCATATATATATATATATATATACATACATACATATAATATATACACATATGTACATACGTACACATGAGAATCCCTTGCAGAGAGCTACCCCCTCGAGAAAAAGATACGACGGGTTCCCTCCACGGTCGACACGGAGCCCGTCCTTGCATAAGTCGGCGCTTCGACCGCGCCGGGCATTATCGACGTCGGAATAAAAGCAAATCGAGAGAACAGGCCTGGCCATTTGCTATTTGCCGTCGAGAGAGAAAGCTTCATAAATCTCCGCGCGCGAACAACGTACTCCCGAGAGCGGGAGGCCTTATGTCATCTGGTCCCCCTTGCTCGTTTGTGGGAGGACGACGATGTGCCGCGAAAAGTGAGAGTTCCGTGGATTTTCTGTTTCTCTATCCTCTTTGGGACTAATCCGGATTGAGATAAAATGGAAATCGTCTAGTGAGAAAGCACCGCGTTCGAGAAGCCAAGCTTTTCACGTTCTCACGCCGCGTAATCGGAAGGAGGATTATGAGAGAGAGAAAGAGAGAGAGAAACAAACGATAATTCTTTTCGACGTCTTTCACGATCGCTATGCTAACGTTTGCCGAAGAATAGAATTGCAATTAGGTGACGATTTGGTGCAATTTTATTATTAAAGTAAGAAGTGTTTCTTTATCTCTTTTCATTCTTCTTTATATATATGATCGTATACGCGTATAATGATCGTTCCTCTGAGAACGCACATCGTTTCATTCTTTTAAGCTTTGCACGAGGCGCCTATATGTATATCGAGACTATATATAACAACGAATTTCACAATCGCGTTCTTGCACAAGACAGAATTTCGTGGATACGTATCTCGGGATCCGTGTTTTTGCAAAATGTTCCGGTAAGTTAATCTTCTATTACAAGGCCGCCCCGATTGCCCGACCTTATTCCCTCGTCGTAATTGCGCTCGTTGCATTAATGTGTAAATTAGCCGGTTCTTCTTTCGCAAGGAAAAAGCCAGCGTCAGAACAAACTCTCCTGCGTGTATTTATCGCGCGAGAATTTGTTGAGAGACGTGAATTTAGAAAAGAGCATCAATTCTCAAATCAAATCCGATCATCCGTTACAATCGGAATTACGAGCTTCGCGGTTGACCGCGTGTCTTCTTCTCGATTTCTAACACGGCGAACACAGCGGAAGTAACAAAAGTGAAACTCGCAACGTGGTAGAAAGAGACTTCGGAATCGACTTGATCCTTCACGATGAGATACAATCTATGCGCGCGTAATTGTACGACAGTTGTTGAAATTACATATAAAACGTTATTTTCACTTATTTACACCCGCGATAAGGAGTTGATAGCATAATGTCTGTAGCGCTGCTATTGACATCTCTTATCGGCGATCGACATCGCTTTTGCGCGGGCGTGTGTGTGTATGTGTGTGTAAGAGCATGAGAACAAGAAATTCTTTTTCTCGGAGTTTAGACGGAAAATCGCGTCTTGCCGTTTGTAATTTCGCGATCCCCATCGAGACTACAAACGTTCTTCGCCTGTTACGTCGAGACGCACGGAACGTCCTTTGTCGCTCGCACGACGTTCGCATTCACACACGACGCGAATTCCCATATCAGATATTCATCTTTCTCCCGCGGGAGGATTTTGCCATCGATGGCGACGCCGCTATTGTGCCGACCGTCGTTGCCATAATTCCGTGGGACTCTCATTACGAAATGCCACCGCGGGATGTATACGTATACGTACAACGCGATTCCGCCCGTGCGTATGAAATTCAGCCTGTGAGCTGTCGCAAGACACTCCTACTCGCGATGTGAATACGTGTATGTACACCGCGATAGTTCGATTTCGCCTTGGATCGAGTCCCTGAAGCGCAAGCAGAAAAAACTTACACACGCATAAAAGATGAAAGGTAGAAAACGACAACGCGAAATACAAAAAGTATTTGCGCGAGCATGAAAGCGAAATGAGATAATTAGAATAAGTTTAAAATGATGAGTTGCGCGTACGTACGCTCGCGAAATGAGCATGAAACGAGGAGCATTGATTATGAAAACCAAAAAGGAAGGTTAATTATCGAAGTGGGGTTCGGTACGAGATCGCGAAAGAGTGTATCATTCGCGCGCATGTGCGTGTGCTGGAATAGGTGTGACTTAAGAGTTTTAATGATACCTTTCGAAACTTATATCAACAAAAAAATTCGACATCCGAGATCCAGAATTATTTGTGCTAATCCAAATAACAATCGTTAAAAAAAAAAGATTTGCTGGAATAGCAAGAAAATTTGTTACTGTATACTGTAAACAGCGGAAAAAAAAACTTGCCGGATCTGCTGAAGTTTTTGGTTAACAAAACGTTTTGTTGGCGTAACAAAAAATTTAGCGCCAAGTTCTTTCTTCCAGATTCTTTTTTCAGCATCTAAATGATAAGATAAGTGAAAAAGAAATTGCATAAAAACGTGACAAAACCCATTAATTCGCGCGTTTCTTAATGAAGCGTAATTGCGCGCGGTAAAAATTCGTGCAACATTTACGTAACGTCGCAATTCAACTCAGTCGTGCGAACCGACTTTTTCTTTTCGCAAATAAACAGGCGTATGATTGTCTCCGGTGAAGTTTGTCAAGACGTATAACGCGCTGTATTGTTCGTACTTTTCACACAGCGCGAGATCGGCGGGATGAAATGTCGCGTTGTCGAAGGAAGGCATCAAAGGAAGTTTTCAATTCTTCAAAGAACTATGAAAACTTTTTTACGTATTATATTACGTATTATATACACGTTACATCACGTAAATTCATCGCATTCGACAACAAATATCTTTTTATTGCGATAGTCAAAGCCGTGTATTGGGATGGTTTTACATCGAAACAGGTCCGGTAAGTCATCAATAATATGGGTCCAGGCCGAGTCATCGGGGATAGATACGTTTAACGCAGCGACGCTATTCAGAAGACCGACACCGGGAGTTGGTGACGTAAAAATCGTAAGAATGGTCGGCTAACGAGAGTTTCGCACAAATCACGATAATTTTTATCGCAGTTATCTCGCGGAGATATCAACTTCGCGATTTAAGTTTAATTCCGGTGCGGCAATATAGTATATA
>QVOB01008414.1:0-16519 GCA_014839585.1 Pseudomyrmex concolor | reverse complement strand
TACGTACTTTTTCTCTTCCTTCTCTCTAATATAAAAAATACATTAAAGGGATGTAACATCTTTTATATATTCTATATATTTTTTATTACACATTACGTTTGCTTTATCTTATAATAAAAACATTAATATTTGATAATAAGCTATATATTGCAGCGTTCTTAATAACGCAATATTTGCGTAAATAAATTTGTTTGTGTGAGCGATCTACTGGTTGTGTTAAATTACACTGAGATTAATTCAAGATTTACAATTGATTTACAGTCTGCATTCTTGCGATCTTAGCATTGTCAACGGAATAAATGCGTGCGGAATTTACTAGACAAGTAAAAAAGAAAACTTTTAAACAGCAATTAAAAAGGCATTAAATAATATTCTGCGATTTGACACTTTACACTGATCTGCACACTGTGTCGCCAAGTTTTGTTTATGAATTATTACGTTATATCACCGGTCTCATACAATATCGTTACGAAACTGCAAATCTTTCTGCTTTTTCCTGTATTACGAACGAGTTTTACATGCGAGGATACTCACGTGGAACGCGTGATGCATCGTGCGTGCGGTTTGTGACAACTAAGGGATAGACAATGTGTCCGATGTCATTTATACTTTCTCTCCTAAAACGTCTTTACCCCTCACCGAGTGAATTGAGAAGGCGTAAAGGGTAGATCGCAAAATCGCCGTACATTTCCTGATCGCTCAAATTGAAAAAACTTAATCATAAACCGTAAGTTCAGCAATTCTATCAATTTCACATATAAAATATCGAACGTTTTTTAATTATTAATTTTCGTATATCGTGTGTTTTTACTTTACATTTATTTTATTAAAATAATAACACAATATTCGAAGAGCGCCTGATAAAATAATATAAGTACGTAAAATGTTGCAATAAATTAATATAAATACGATAATGAATGTAAATACACTGTGTCAGTCTCTAAATAAAACTAAGATAATTAAGTAATAATATTGTTACTTGCAATTATAATTTAAATAATTTGCGCAAAAGTGATCATGCACTTTGCTTAATTCAACTCATATAAAACTCGAATATTTAATAATATCTTAATTTTTTACTTTATATCAATTTATATTAATTGATAATATCGGAATTACGTAACTTTAGAATATAGAATGTGATTTCTTCGACATATATTCTCTCTCAAAACCTTTATGTCGAGAAAACCAAGTTTGTGTGATATAATATGGCTGATATCTGCGAAGAGGTCATCGTGACTTTTTCTTAAAGTAGATTAATAGCCAATCTGACTAATCGTGCCGACGATCCCCGGAGCGATGACTCCAGGAAGATTATAAATTTGCACAGGTTTGATTCCCACCAAACGATTTGCTTGGAGCTTCGGCGTGATAATTACTGGCCGTTCAGTGTTGCTCAAAATGTTGAACTGTCTGGCCTTAGGTTGAACATTGGCTCGCACATATCCCGGATATTTTGCAAGCATTCCGCTTACGCTTCCGTATGGAATTCCACCTGTTGAATGACGCCATAAATCTTATATTACATTATCGAAACTATTAATAAAAACATGATTCTGCCCAATAAAATATTTTTCTTGCTTATATAAATAACGATAATGTTGTCCATACATTTGTTTTGACATTTTGTTTTAACTAACTAAGGAATTTAATCATAATTAACAGGTAAGAAGAGCCGATACGCTGGATGTTTTTAATATTATTTTATTGTGTACTTTCTGCTTAATTCTAATGTAATTAATATTAATTAGTTATTATATTTTATTTATTGTATTAATTTTATTTATTGTATTAATATTTTATTACAGATCTAGCTTTATATTTTATTACATGATCTAGAATCATTGGAAATAATCATTCTCATCGTGAAATAAGGTGCAAAGAATCATTAGTGCTGCTTTCTGTTGGTGCTGAGTTTGAATCAATCTCAGCACCAACTCAAAAGTGCAAGATAATAAAAAATGTCACTTAATTTTAAATTAATTTTAATAAACTATATGTATATATATACATATGCAACATACAACATTATTTAAATAAAATAACGAATTTTTTAATAATTTTAATTATATTTGTTATTGAAAAGAAGAAGTCTGTCTTACCATACGCCAATCCGTTTACCATTTCTACTATTCCTGCGCTGTCTGGTGCTGCTGCTGTTAATTTCACCAATGTCACAAGTCCAAACAATAAAATAATCTATATGGAAAATTAAAATATTTTATATAATATATATAATTCAATTATATTTTTATAAGTATAATTTGTAATACATATATTGTATCAAAAGAAATAACATATGTCATGCATCACAATACGTATTATTTGCCATATTTTATGAAATATATAATTTTATTTACTTTGTTAGCAAACTAATATATTATTTAAAGCAAATAATTGTTTTTATTTTAGTTTTTTTAACAAAACGTAGCTAATTACATATGCTATTAAATTTTTTTAGTCGATACATTCTATCTTCACATGTATAATTACACGAAATCTTTATCTCTCTCTCTCTCTCTCTCTCTCTCTCTGACATTCCACACACCGATGTCCTTCTCGACAAAACCACCCTCACAAAACAATTACTGTATTTAACTATCGATTATATAAAGAGAATCGCGTGTCTCACGTACCTTGGCGAGGAACAGCATGTTGTTGTTTCGAGCAAATCACAAGTAATATAGGTCTAACTAGAATATAATAGCAAAGCGCGAATTATATAGTCGTTGCGTAGTGGAGCGCGTTTTAACGTTGGCCAATCGTAGACTGGTGTTTCCTTTCAATCGTACTAGAATTTTATCAAAGTGTGCTGTTGAGAATATCTCGTGGGGCGCACCACCTTGGGACACCTTTTAACCTTGGTCGCACAACCAGAGACCGCTCACATCTCGATAAGTCTTTGCCTGAGTCCTATCTCGCGCTCCAAGGACCAATAATTTCCTTGGCGAATGCCGAGGTTTCTCTTTATGTTACTTGTCTTTAAACAAGACTGACGAGCAAGCCGATGTCCTTTTAGATTGAAAATAATTGCGTTAATGAATACAAGCACAAATTACAGACAAAAGCGTCTATATTTTATCAGTGTGTGAGCAAACTGTTATCAAAATCACCGGCGGAATACTGATACTTAAAGATAAAAAAACGTAAATGAATAAAATTTAAAAAAGATAAACTTTATAGCATTTTATAAGAAGAAAATAATTAATTGTGCTCAATTAACATTATTAGGTGCTTAATTAACATCAGTATAAAATTTATTGTGACTTGAAAGATATTTTATGCACGAAAGAATGCGGCATTATCTCTATGATGTTATCTGCATCGTAACGTACGACACGCGAATACTTTTTGTAAAGAGCATGAACCAGAAATCTTGAACTGCATCCACGTGTATATAATTTATTTGACAACGACGCATTACTCAAGACGGATATTCGTCATGCCTGCTTGAGCGATTGATACCTATTTCTCGTTGAACCAACGAGATTAGCGCACCTTTCCTTTATGGTGCAGTATTCCATTATTGTAAGGCGAGACGCGTAGACTTTTCTTTCTCTGTCTAAATTAAGTGCGTACGCGTGATCTATCTAAAAATGGATCAATTACGCGTCTCGAGTGGTTTTATGCTTAAAATAGCTTTTGAAACACAAAATGTTTTAAAGTTTTGCATAAAGTAACAACACGCAAAGAAAGGAAAGATCACTTTATTTATATTTTACCAATATAAGTTTTTTTTAATTAATTAATTTACGTTTTATTAATTACTTTCATTCGTAAAATAACTGTTGCTCTCGTGTTTCGAGAATCAGTTCAAGGGTATATGCGTATTCCTTGAAGAAGGTATCCAATTACATAACAAGGTTAATAATCTAGTTCAATAGAGCACGGCGATTAATATGACGAAAAATACTCGTTAACGAAGTATTACCGTCAAACAAAAAAGAGAAAGCGATGAAAAAAATAGTAGTTATCTAAAAAAAATTGCTCATCTTAATTATCCGTTTTAAATATTATTAAATATTATTAAAGTAATTATTATTAAAGTAATTATTATTAATAACTGATATAATCGACGATTTTTTGATACGTACAAATATTATTTTTAACGAGAGAAAACACAAATGAATGTGTATTATAAACTTTCTATTACTTAAAAAAAAGCGTCGCAATTATTATCGGTGCATTATGAATGCAGTGAACAGAACACTTTTATTCCTAGGATCGCTTGTGTCTCAGGCGCGTCGGGAGATACAATTTCTCCAAAGGTTTGCATAATTCTTTAACGGCAGGCGTGGGTCGCGCGAGAGTTGCGCTAACAAAAGAATGAATTACTGCTACACGTAGCGGCATTATGCAATCTCTTTCTACAAGATTTATTTGTAACAAAAATGTTCTGGAAACTATGTACAACAACGTAATTACTGAACAGAAAAAACTATTACAACACCTCTATACGGTTAATCACGATTAATCGTCCATATCTAAATTCGCTTTCTCTGATGCAAAACAAAAAAATAATTAGCTACGACTATAACAAGCAAATAAATAGAAAAACACCTTAAGATAAAAATTAAAATTGTATATGTTGCAACAAGTACAAAAATAAATTGTGTGTTTACTTTCTTGTGGTAAAACGAAAAAAGTAGCTAGATAATTATTTACGCTCTATGTAATAATATAATCTGCGTTCCGGATTCTTTATAAATTTGGTCTGTAATAAAGACCTTCGTTTTTCTTCTGCATCTTTTTCGTTTTCGTCCATTTCCTCGTTGCTTTGCTTCTTCCAATTATCGTTCGTATTTGATTCGCTTTCAGTTCTCTCAGTAGTCTGATCACTTCTTAGTTGATTCGGTAAAATATTCTGCAATAGGTCTTTTATTGCGTAGGTCTGAAACTATTTAATTTAATTTAATTATGTATAAATTATGTGTACTTTATATAATTATGTACTTAATATAATTTATGGGAATTTTTATAATATTGCTTTTGTAAAAAATTTGTCTTTTGATAATTTTTGTACATAGATATAATATACATTTACAAATTGTTTAGATTTTGTAGATAAGTAATAATAATTTTTTTATAATTCTAAATATTTTGTGTTATAATATATTATTGACAATAATGTTCTTAATTTTTTCTCGTGCAGAAAAGTATTTTATGTGAACGAATAAAAGAAAAATAAATAAATTCATGCCTTAATAATCGTAATTCTTTGAAATCCAAGACATAGCAGACATTATCTTGGAACCATAATGGGTCAGCTCAACCGTCCTGTGGTTTGGTGACAAACTTACTTCTGACATTATTCCGAAATCATTGGTATTGTTCTCATCGTTAATAATCTCGTTGTTTAAATCATTTATCTGCTTCTCTGTTTCTTGTTGTATTCCAAAATTGTTTCTAACTTGAGGTTTTTCTGATAGTATCACTTTTTGAGTTTCATCTTTGTTTACAAATTTAGTATTGAAATTTTCTTGCTCGTTTTCTCGTTTCATCAATTTTTCTGTATTGTTTAAATTTTCATTATTATTATATTTTGTGTCATCGTCCCGTTTATTCTTTCTCCTGCGTCTTACTTTAGGTTTTATTTTTCCTTCTTCTTGTTTTTGAGCAAACGTCGCATTTATTTTTGAATTAAAGTTATCTTCGTTTGGATAAATTGTCTTTGTAACAATTTTTTGTTTTGAGACTCTTGATCGATGTTCGATTGTTCGTGTTTTTGGAGTCGATGTTTTTACTTGAAGACGATTAAATTTAGTTGTTTCAGGTACAGTTTGAACAGCGATTGTTTCCTTAAAAGGATTCAACTCATTTGTCTTCGCGACCTCACTTGTCCTCGTATATCTTCCTCGAACAGGTATGAAAAATGATTTGCTCACGGCAAGGTCTATTCTCGCCAAAGGCGTAGCTGACATTATTGGAGTCGTCGTCGTTGTCACTTGTGATTTTCTGCGTCTTTTTGTAGTAAATTCGGCAACAGATTCGGCAGCTGCATTATCCAGAGAAATTGTGGAGTTGTTCTTGAGTGGTTTTCGTCGACGTTTTTTACGTTGTGTAGTTGTTGCTGCAGGAATTTCCTCTGTGCTGTTGAATAACTCACTTGACTGGTTAATCGTTGTTGTTTCTATTTGCATCTCCGTATCATTGACGTTATTTGTACGTAACTTGGAATAGTTTACGCCCGAATATTCATCTTCGTTTGCTTTATCATTGACCTCTTTATTCTCCACTTTTTTCAAATCTAAGTCCGAATTGTCTGTCACGTTCTTGGCGGGTTGTGGGATTTTTCTTCGTTTTTTATCCTTTTTTCTGGGCGGTTGTGTAATGTCCTCTGGTACGAGTGTCCCTCTAGAGATTCCCTTGTCTGAAGAAGACGACGAGTTTTTCGCTACTGAAGAATGATCGTCTTTAAACTTCTTTGAAGCTTCTTCATTGAAATCATCTTCTTTTAGTAACTTTTCGATGGATCTGCTGATTTCTCGTGCAGAAGAAGATTTCACCGGTCGTATATTTCTTGAATTGTATTTTTTACTGAATCTCGTGGTTGGCAGTACTTGCTCCGTTGTGTATTCCTCGCTATTGCCTTCTATATTTCTGCGCGAAAAATCGCGCGAAATGTCTCGCAAGATATCGCGTCTATTATTTTTCACACGAGACTTGGAAGGTACATCGTATTTCTCCCAAGCATAAGTCGGTCTTCCATCTCTCGTATGTTCTTCTTCATCATCTTCATCGTCATAATCAAAAATCATCTTTCTAAATCTGTTGGCTCGCTTCTGTTTGTTTCGTCGTTCTCTTGCCAGTCTTTCTCTCCTCTCCCACGGATATTCGAATCTGTCAAAATTTTGCAGCCATCTAGGTTTGCTCTTTTTGTATTCTCTATCAGCATGCCAAGGAAACACGTAATCCTCACTTGTCTCCTCGCTCGTCTCTTTTGTCTCATCTTCGTCGCTTTCGGTTTTGATTTTTGATCTTGAAAATGGAAAAGAAGAATAGGAGGTTCTTTCAGTACTTTCATCGTCATGTTCAACCGACGATGGTCGCTTTAAATACGTGAAAAACGTCTTCTTATCTGAACCTTCTTCTTCTTTCGAAGCAAGTTCCTCGGAATCATCGTCTTGTGCAAACGATTTTGTCTTCATCGGCGTTTCGACTTGCTCTTCAACTTTCTCAAAAGAATCTTCGTTCGACAAACTTGATTCAGTCTTAGAATAATTGATCTCCTCGTTTTGTTCCTCTTCCTGATCTCGATATTTGTTCGATGACGTTGTCGTTTCTTTGGAAAACGTTTCTTCATATCCCGGTGGATTAGATTCCAAATATTCTCGTAAGTCTATGATTTCTTTCGAATTCGTTGATATTGTTGTTGTCGGGGAAACATTTTCATCGACATTTTCGTGAACTTTATACGTATTCGTCGTTTCCTCTGTCTCTTCTTCGGCGCTTTTTTTTTCAGATTTCGTATCGACAGTGCTCTCAGCGTTTCCTGGCTCTCGATATTCCTCCTCATTGCGATAGATCGTGTGATATACAACGGATTCTTCCGCATGATAAATCTCGGTCGTGCTAGTTTTTCCATCTTCTATTAATAACGGCGCATTTTTGATTATCGAAGTGCTATCAATCGAATTCAGTGTCGTATAATTATTTTCATCATCGACTGGTTTCTTTTGTCTTCTGAAATAATTATACCGCGGTTCCTTTCGTCTGTTATCCTCATCTATTGTCTGCGGCTTTGTGCTAAATTTACCGAATCCTCTTGTGTCCCATCTAGGCTTCGAATGTCTGATTCGATCTTTGATTGTGTAGATCGTTTTCTGTGGAAATTCGCTGCTCTGATCGCTGTTCGTGAAGTCTCTTCGATTCTTCTTAACATCTATTTTCAGACTCGTAGCACAGTTCTGATCTTGCATTCTAATTTGTCTACTTTCTTCAGTCTCCAAGTCCATTATTTCAGGCATCAAGGTTGTTTCCTTCGTCGTTTCTCTTATCGATTCGTGTACAACCGTATCGTTTTCAACAACGTCTTTTGCAGATTTTGTAATTAATGTTTTATTTTTATCAATATTTTTAAAAAAATCGTGCGCAATATCATTTTTCGTACTGCGTTTGTTTATCTTGATGGTATGATGATGAGCAATGATACGCGGAATATTAGAAGATCTCATCAATACTCTGTTTTTACCGGATGGTCTGTGCTTTCTGTAACCTGTCTGTTGCGGAGTTAAATACTTCGGTGGAGGTACCAAACCTCTAATCTCCGATGATTTTGTACTTTCGTACATTATCGTGCTTACGTCAACGTCATCCGGCGATAATGTAGTTTTTTCTTTTGAAGAACTTGGCATGACGCTCGCAATCTTCAATTTATTTTCGCTGCCTGCAGTTGCCAGAATCTGCGTGGACGGTAAGCTAGTGGTCATCTCGTAGACTTGATAAGAATTCGCCATGTTTCTTATATTGCCCATCACGTCTTCGTAAACTTGATTCTGGTAAGACGCGGTCTGAAATGATCTTGGCGACTGCGTGGTAGTGCTGCTGAAAGACTTCAATCTCGATCTTTGATTTTTCAATCCGCGCACAGGCAGCCTCGAGCCACGCATAGTGTGCAGATACGCGTTTCTCCCTCGTTCATTTAGAGAATCATGTTTGAAATTGACGCGTATCGATTCCTGAGTCTGGTACGGACGATTTCGGTTTTTCATTCGACGATCGTTGCGTTCCGGCTTTTTCGAAACTTGATGAACGACGTATTCGTCGTTCTCTTCAGGAAGCACCATGATTTTCGAAGCAAATTTCGTGGGATTTAATTCCGAAGGCAGTGTCGGCTCTTCAATAAACTTCTCGGCAAACAACGGATTATCGAAGGGATTCTCGTCAAAGTACTTGGCTTTAAAACAATCTAGTTTGTCTCCCAGACCACGAAGACGCGGTAAATTTTCCGGTGGCTCGCGTTCCGGATTTGGTTCTTCTTTCTCCGGCAATACCTCGTCCAAGTTGGGTTCAACTTCGTCGCATTGTTTGTAAATGTTTCGAGAATCGTAAAATTCCATTCCACTCGGGGTCTTCCGAGGAATCAATTTCGGATCGACGACATACTTCAAGGCAGATGCTTTAGGTATATTCTCGTTGTTATAGAATGGATATTTTTTCGAATCCACCGCGACTTCCGTTGTTGTTGAAGGTTCCGGGACTTCCTCATCAGCCAGTTCTTCAATGTAATCGAAATTAGGAATTTCGACTTCAACTTTTTCTTCTTCTTTGATCTCTGTAGAAGTCTCGTCATCTTTTTCATCATTGTCATTGAAACGCGTAGCAATTTCTTTATCAATAACATAGCCACTGATTTTAGGAGATTCATTCAGTAGCTCTTCGTGACCTTTTTTATTTCTCACGTTTCGTTGAGAACGTAATAATGACTCTTTGTCGACTAACGTCGAGCTATCAATTGTCAGTTTTCTCAAATCTTCAGCGCTCTTGCTTTCACTGTTACCGACAGTGTTCTTCTTGCGATCCAAGGTCGCAGATGCTTCGCTCTCGGTGCCTCTTGATCTCACAAGAAATGCTAATTTTGTTGTATCTGAAACATCAATCGGAATATTATCGATTACTCTATACCTAACCTGGTTCAATGACGTTCCCTTTCGCCTGTTACCCTACTGAACAAACCTTCATCTCGCTGCTCCTCCGTTTTGCTGCTATTGGTCATACCTTTGTTTGTCACTGCTTTCACATCAATAACCGCGTTGTGAAACTCACCGGATCTTTTTCTTCTGGATCTTGTTCTTCTGATCGCATCGGGAACAAGCGGGAGATATCTAAACGTATTATCACGTTGCTGCTGCTGCTGCTGCTGCTGCTGTAACGGTTTTATGTGAGAAGAATGATAACTGTTCTGTTTGTTATTGTGATAATTGCCGTAAGTATCCGCGATAGACGGCAGCGGTGGTGGCAACAGTTTTGTGGCAGGAAGAAGCGGATTCTTGTGGTACACTGGCTGGACGTAGATAAAGGGATCAAACCGATACGGGTTTGATTTAATTGCTTGAGAACGATGCTGTTGATCTTGCGATAAACCTTTCTTAGATTCACGAAGCGATTCGCTTTCGACGGACACGCTCGGTCGATTCGTTATTGTGGGACGATTTGTCGGAAAACTTGAATAAGCAATTCGCTGAGAAGTCGGCGGTCTCATGAGATTAAAATCTGGATAAATAATTTTTTTCTTTTCTGGAGAAGAGTGAAGAGTTTGTTTGTTTTTAATGTAGTTCAACATCTTGTTGTACTTCGCGCTCAACTCGTCGCGGTTTCTCTTGTGCTCTTCTTCTTGTTGCGAGACAAGCGGTGACGAAGCATGTTGACGTGATGATGATTGATCGCCAACAGATTTCGCGGATTTCTTCGGTTCTGGTCTCACCAAAACTTTGTATTTGAAATTATTATTATTTTTAGAGAAATTATTTTTGAGAAATGGAATGTTGCTGTTATCCAAAATAGGGCCGAGAAAAGGATTTTCTTTGTAATCATCAAGCTTTGACAAAGCTTCTTTAGTAATGTTGAGTGTTATTACAGTCGGAGTGCTGGTAGACGTCACGTTATCAAGAAGACCTCTCGAAGATGAATGTTCTATATTTTCAGAATTCGAGGACAAAGAGTGAAGTAAATTAGATGTTTTGTTCGGTAGCGTTGCGTCTGTAGTAGTGGCAAATACATTAGTAAAATAATCCACATCATCGCTGTGCTCGAGAAGATGACGATTGTAGTTCGAATTCGAACCGAACGAATTCACGCTATCGGAGAATATTTCCGGATAGAACGTGCGCGAATTGAAGAAAGTCGATGGCGTCCTCGTAGTTTCTTCCGTCGTCACGAAAAGATACGGACCATGACCGTCGATGGTCGCTACCGCGATCGGCGTTCGTTCTTCCGGTTGTGGATTTATCGTTGAGTTTGAAAAAAAATAAGACGTATCGGTGCTCGATGGGCTATTCCTCGCTTTAAAGTAGTCCCAGAAGAGCTGACTGTAACTGATTGTCGTTGGCTCGTCAACTGGAGCGATAAAATGCGAAGTTCCATCGGTAGAATACACGTGCGAAATTGACGAATTTGTTACAAAATTCTGAGGAATCTCGGATAATTTAATGTCGGTTAAATTTGTTTTTATTTTATCCGATGGATCTACCGTTGTTTCGTAATTTTCATTATGGAGCTTCTTCTTTTGATCTGATTTATGTAACTTTTTTCCTTCTTTAGTTAATGTGTCAACTTTCTTCTTTTTCGTCTTAATAGGCTTGTTCTCTTCATCTTTTAAATCATTTTTATCTTCAGAATCTTCGGATTCTGAGTCGATTTCGATATCGTTGTGAAGCTTTGATTCTTGAGCATTTTGATAAATTTTCGAGTTTTTTTCATTCTCTTCGGCCTCTTTCTCGGTGTCTTCTTCTAGTTTTTGGATGCCGGTTTCAACAACCAATTTAGGATCTATCTCGGATCCTTCCCAGACGTTTCCGCCTATCAGATTGTCTCTGCTATTCTCTTCCACATGATCCTGATAATCTTCATCATAATTCTTGAATTCGTTAGGCACCAAATTACTGTTTTTTCCAGTTCTGTGTTTGCCACTCGATGAATTTCGACCGCTCTTCTGCCGATCGTGAAGCTTGCGCGCATATCCTTCATGGAAGTCAGCATCCCTGACGTGTCCTGCATGATCGTAAGCCGAGTCTTCATATCCCTCCTCGGTGTAGATAGTATTGATCTTTGAATTGGTAACGACTTCTCTCAGTCTGTGCGCGTTGAGCTTCTCCTCATCTGTTTCCGCGCTCTCGATCGCTTCTTGCTGCGGTAATCTCTTCACAGTATGAGTTCCGCGAACTTGCGCGTGCAATTTCACCGGTACAAAATCTAAGGGAATATTTTTTTCAGGCGGTGGCGTTGCCCAGTTTCCCGGAGCGACGTATTTCGAACGAGTGGGCACATCTCTCTCTTCTTCGTGCACCGAATACGGTATCACGTGGTCCGAGAAATCCTCGTCAGAATTATCGTCTTCTTCGATGTATTCGTTGTGGCTGTAGGATGGTTTCGCGTAATGACTTAAACGTTTCGTTTCCGAAGAATCGAGTATCTCGTCCGTTTTGGTCGAAGCCGGCAAGTAGGTTGTTGAGTCTTGATGAGTCGATGTCGTTGTGTTTGCAGATCGCAACGAAGTATAATCGATGACCGGATTACTGCTGGTGGATCCGACATCGATCGTGGTGTACGTATAATGATTCTGATTCGATGATGACGTGGCAATCGTTAGAAGAAGTATGATAATTAGGTTACGAGCTTTTCGTTGTTGCTTCATTTCTTTAAATTGTTCTTTGCTTCATAGCACTATTTGTGAACACTATTGAGAAAATATCAATCTATGCGAAGCGACGGTCATTAGACGGTCGCAACACGCTCAATGAACAAATGTCGTATCACGATAAGTGTCGAAACATTGAATTTTAACATACATATTAAAAATTCATGCGTTTTTTCGCGTAACGACAGAAAACATTGAAACATTTGAATTGTGACGAAAAAAAAAAAAATACTTTCTCACGATTTACAATCGCAAATCACCGCGTGATTTCTCATCGTCATCGATCGAGGTCTTTCGTCAAACTGACTGGCGATACGAACCGCATGGCCTAATTTATATTTTCTAGCTATCTGAAAGGCAAGGTAGGGTGAAAAACGCGTACAACGAGCCCTGCTCTGCGAAGCGTGCAAATCCGACCGTTCAGCGATTCAGTCACTCTCGATTGGATTCGTCCGGCCTGCAGCAGGCCACAGTTTCACCCAGTCTCTCTCTTTCTTCTTCGATTTCTGCATTAGAAACTTCGATATACGTTAATTCGCGCTATTTTAATTACGATCGCACTCGTATCCTTAATTTATAAGCGCGGTAGTCACGTAAAAGACGAGCAGAGAATGGAAACGCGCCTCATTAATCGAGCGTAATGCGCTCCATTAACGTGGAAATAAAAAGAAGAATACGAAGGTGCGAAGATGTACGAGGATATACGTCGAGAGAATATCTTAGCAAAACGAGTGCGCAGCGATTTACTTCGTTCAGTCAGCTGTGAATCGTTCGTTTCGCCAGCTGCGCTTTGCTCGGTTCGAATCGGCGATTGTCCTCTACATCTTTCCGCGTTGTGCCGCGAAGCGTGTCACTCCGGGACTTTCTTCGTTTCGACGAGCTCTCGAGAGATAGAACCGTCGCGAAATTACCGTTTTAGTTCCGAAACAGTCACGATCGCTTAGACAGATATGTGAATCCGTTTTCCTTGGCGCGATATTCGCAATCGATGAGTGAACGTATCGAAATAAAGGGAGATTACTATGAGAAATAAGAGAGTTTTATTTTGAAAGACTTTTTCAGTTAAATCAAAAACTTTCACGAATCGTACAAAAAAACTTCTGTAAACATAAAGATAAAAAGTTTTACTGAAATTATGTAGAAAAAATCAAGAAAAGATAAAGAAACCACGAAAACTAACTGGATTCTTTCTAATATCTATTTTGTCATTCAGCATACATTTTTGAAAACAGTCCTTGTAAAACACATAATTATGAAAAAAAGTTTAACACTTTCTCCATTCGCACGAAAATGATACGGTTGGACTACATTATCTCGGTTTTACACAAGATAAACATCTTAAGAAAGAGAAAAAAAAGAGAGCGAGAGAGAGATATTCACTTTTAGTGATCAGTCACCGTGCAGAGAAAAGTGAGCTGCAATACAAGAAGGAAGTACATAGTTTCCGACTTCCAAAATGTGAAACTGCGTTTACAGATCGCTGATTGTAAGCAGCGACAAGTAAACTATGATCAAGTACATTTCACACGAATAGAATTTTTTTTTGAAGTAATGCAGATAAAAATGATTATTGTTTAGATAGTTAACAACGGACTGCGTGTTGCGAGATATATCACTTTTGCAGTTTATGTGCTTAGCTTCGAAGAGTAAGACTCTTTGTCGGTAACTTGCTAAAGTACATGCCGCTCAGCTGTCGATCAAGTGCAATATGGTAAAATCTGCTATTGGTAAGATCAGCTAGAAAATATGTATTTTTATTCACAGTTAACAGAATTATTTTTACATAATTTGTTTTAATATAATTAATTATAACCGTTTAATTAGTACTGGATTCTTATTTGAAAGAAAATCGTGGAATATGTTATACCAAGTATTGCCCAAAGGTATAAACTTTGTTTATTGATACAAAATGTATTACACATTATACATCTGTGTTTTTCACATATTAAATAAGTTTCATATTTCAAATATTTTCTTTATTTCTAATTACAAAATATAAATGTCTTTTTTTTGTTGCTTTATGCGGATGCTGCTCTTACTGATTTAAATTTCACATTTTGCCTCATTACGCAATGATCTGAGCAGGTAGGAACGGAAATGCATTATAGACGTATATGGGTCGATTAAATGCAAAGGAATTCGCAATAGCTAGCGCCGGATTCGAATCGAAATCTTCGGGCTGCCCGCTGGGCTCAGTCGTCGGTTCTCTGCTACGGGCTGTTGTGGTTTTTATGGTTACAGCAGTTCGTGGTGTAGTTGTGATTGTAGTCGTGGAAGTGGATAACGGGTCACGAGTAGTCGCGGTATTAGCGGGTTCGTAGCTTTGTAGTACCGGAGCACCGTAATACGCATGCAATCGATTATTATTGGGATTAAAGCGCGGGCCATTAGGACGCCATCCTCTGGGCTGATACCCCGATAAATCTGACGTAGCCGCCAGTCCGGTATAAAAGAGAACGAAGATAAGCTGCAAAAAAAATACACGTACATAAAATCGATGAACTATAGCAGAGATCGCGCTTGTGTTCGAATGGTCCGGGGAATCGTACATGTTTATTAAAGTTTTTCGTACATGTTTATTAAAGTTTTTTGAAAAAATAAAAACCCGGATGTGTGTATTTTTCTTTTGTTTGCACGTTAGTTAATTTTTTAAAATCCATCTGCATGTTATAAATATTTAAGCAACAGTGAATAAATATTTTAGGATGTGTTTTTATTTCAGCACACACTTATATCCTTTAAAGAAAAATCTTTTGAACTCAAGAGTATCTAAAAGATCTAACGCAAGCGGATAATTTTTCATTTTGGATTCGCGTACTATTCTTACATTGTATTGTTTTATCCGGAGCAATCTATCACATTTTTATCACATTTTATATTCTTTCTTTTAATCACAAAGAACGATCGGAGTGCTATTTTACCGTTTTCTTCATTTTTGCCGACGTTAACATCACAGTGTCAAGTGTGCACAGAGAAATTTTAGACTGGTCTTCGTTCGACCGTCGGTTTCGTTTTTATATGCGAAGTGTGATGTGTACGAGATCGGGTAAACCTAAAGCTCCGTGAATACGAAAGAAGCGAATACGCGAAAACGATTTCATTTTGTTGCTGTTTCGTAATGTTACCCATATATTGCGTTTTCGAACTGTTTATTATGACGAACACACACATTTATATAGACATGTATCGGCATTACATCGAGTACAGGTATAATTCGATCGATTGCGTCTTGTGATAGAAAAAAATTGCACAGCTCAAATCGAATGAAATGCAATTATCGACTATTTAATTTGTGTTTACTTTATTTTTTATAACAAATGACAAAATACAACGTTGCCGACAGAATTTGTCGCGTTTTCTTGCACACGGCAAATTAATGATTTGAATAACAAATTCCTTGTTATTCAAATCATTAATTTATATAGCCAGTTGGAAATATTCAAATAAGAACGATATGCTCAAGTTTGCCATACAAGATATGGAATAAATTATTACACTTTCTACAAGTACTCTCGGAGTTCCAAAAGTTAAACCACGAAGAGCGAGAATCTTCGAAGCAGAATGTTAAGCTGATTAAATAATATATGTGACTGGAAATAAAACGATTTAAAATAATAATAGAATACGCTTGATCGGAGAATATATGTATATATATTCTCGGATCAAGCGTCAGGATCAATTCTTTTCATTCACTAGATGTTTTAAGCGCAAAGGTAACACAACACATCTATTGTAGTGTAGCACAACTGTTGTAATAGCTTACGTGAATTAAGGACGTGTTCGGAATCTGAGATCGTTTGCGCAACCGTAATGCATACACTATGAATTCGCAAAATCGGCGCACGTTGCTTGCCTACGTATACGAATTCAGCCAAGACGACCCGGAAACGTGGTGCGCGAACTAATCGCTAGATTGACAGTGAAGTTTGAGTGACAATGCTAATTAGAATTCTAGATGTTTACGTTTAGAACTTGCTGACAGCCACCTGTTATCGATTGCCGTTTATTTACGATTTACAATTTGGTTTAGTGAAAGCAATTTCGAATTTATTGCACTTTAGGGGTGTAAAAAAATGTCTCAGATCGAATACGTCGCAAAAAAAACATTCATTGATAATAGTTCGATATTAAAAAGTTTTCTCTACTTTATATGTATTTTTTTTT
>QVOB01008413.1:0-27572 GCA_014839585.1 Pseudomyrmex concolor | reverse complement strand
ATACTTTGAATAAATTACTTTTTATCATTCTTCCGAATTTAACGTGTTTTTTTTTTTTTGGAAAAAGAATCCGCATTTCATACTTGTACTTAAGGTAAGCCCCTTTATCGCTTACAACAAAAATCATATAGGTAATCGTAAAAATCAGATTTCCTAGGCCTAATATATCGAAATAAGCCGTCCCTCTAAAACCATTGAAAAGAAAGATAAAAACATATGTTATAAAAAATATTTGTTAAAATTGTATTTAAAATAGCTGTCTCTCCCTGTCTTTCCGCGTCTCTCCTTTTTTTCCATGGCTTTCCCTGTCTCTTCGTGTTTCTCCCTAACGAAAACCATTGATTCCTAGACATTCTCTGCCTCAATGGCTAAGATCAACGTGTATTAAAATCGTATTTAATTGTTTTTTTAATTGTATTTAAAATAGCTATCTCTTCCTGTCTCTCCCTATCTCTCCGTGTTTCTCCCTTTTTTTTCATGGCTTTTTCTGTCTCTTCGTGTCTCTGCCTAACGAAAACCATTGATTTCTAGACGTTTTTTGTCTCAACGGCTAAGATCAACGTGTATTACAATCGTATTTAATTTTTTTTTGAAATTGTATTTAAAATAGCTGTCTTTCCCTATCTCCCGTGGTTCTCCGTGTCTCTCCGTGGTTCTATTCGATTCTTCATGTTTCTCCCTAACTGAAACCATTGAAAAAAATGATAAATACATATGTAAAAAAATATTTGTCAAAATTGTATTTAAAATAGCTGTTTTTTGCTTTCTCTCCCTGTTTCCTTGTGGCTCTATCTGTTTCTTCGTATCTCTCCCTGATTGAAACCATTGAAAAGAATGATAAAAACATATGTTATAAAAAATATTTGTTAAAATTGTAGTTAAAATAGCTGTTTTTTGCTGTCTCTCCCTGTTTCTCCCATTCTCTCCGATTTTCTCCGTGTCTTTTTCTGTTTCTTTGTGGTTCTACCTGTTTCTCTCTGTTTTCTTATATTGATCACACTGATTTTTAATGGTCTAATAAAGACAATCATACATTGTAGAATGATTTTTTGTATTTCGCTATCTTTATATGAATTTAGTGGTGGTATATACATAGAAATTTATATTTTTATACATGTTATTTTTATTGATGACTTATTTGCTTATTTATTATTTTGTTGTGTGTATTTATATGTGATTATTCATATATGTACTTTGTAATGTAAATATCTATATATGTTACTAATTAAAATTCTACAATACCTTCTCTCTTTCTGCACTTGGTTTTAACTTTCTTAAATTTCTTTATAGAATTCTTCAAAGAATTCTATAAATGCTTTCGTTAAGTCTTTGATTTCTTCTTTTACTTTTTTCTTTTGATTTCTACTTTTCTTATATATTTTCTCAACGTATTTATGATATAACATCTACTTTATAACATCTACTTAAAATAATAATATGAACATAAAATGACAAACTTATGATCGCCTAAAATAAAAAATATAACGACGCGTAAATATAAATTCGCGTGAATATAAAACCGCTAAAATTACTTATTAAAATTAAATATATAAAATAAAAAATGTAGAAAGCAATGGAAAGAGTGGAGAAATAATAGAAACTCTTTGTTGTACGCGCGCACGTGTGTGTGTGTGTGTGTGTGTTTTTAAAGAGTAGTTTATCTTAATTTAAATTTTGTGCAAGATAAAAAAATAAATTAAAAACTTATTTAAATGCATAATGAATTTGATCAGAGAAGACTGACAATGAGAGCGGCTACATAGTTTAGAAAAGAACCATGACGTGCGTACGTATCAACAAACCGCTCGTGAACATGGCTACGTAGTTGCTAATGTGCGCTACCGTATATTTTATTGCGCTGACTTACGGGCCGGCAAACGATTACACATTTTTTTACGGGCCTAGCCGGTCTCAGGCTTCTCTCTGGTTACACATACTGTTACATAGAAATCGCAATAACCAGTCAAAATGCTGCTTTTTTAATAGATCAATGTTCTGATTGGCTACCGCCTTGTTTCTTGTAACACGTCGACGCGGTTTGTCCATAATATGCGTTTCCATGAAATTGCGTTTTACGTATCAAAGTTGGTATCAATTAATAACAATAAAAATGGTGGCTGTTTAAACTTTAGAGGAGATAGATCGCTTATTTTGGGTTAAATTGTATGAAAACTTTTGAAATATGTTAACGCGGTTTGTACAATTGTTTTGTATCAGTTTGTCTGTGCAAAAGAGAATAAAAGGAAGAGAGTGAATAGCCGAGCATTTATCTTATTTACGATGTAAGACCGTTTGTTTTGGTACGTGTTCCGTTATATACACAGCAGTAATACAAAAGTGAAGAAATGATTTTACAATGAAACTAACAAATTATATATAATTAAGTTGTTAAATATATTTTTACATTATATTTCAGATTATATATAGTTGCTTATCCATCTTCATTGCAGTAATTCAAAAGCATTCCTAATAAGTTGTTTTTCTAAAGATACATGTTTCTGTATACACAGATCTATATCATATTAGTGACATTGTTGACATTATTTTTAATCCGTTTTTCACAAAGTGATAACTGTACTTTTAAAGTAAGTAAATTTATTTTTATATAAACTCATTTACTAAACAATATCTTATTTAGTATAAATACATACTGTATATATGTGTATATATTAAAGTATATATACACATATAAAAAAATAACTAAAACTTTTCAATAATTTCTTATATTTTTTATATGTGATATATGTGTATAATTATATAATTTGTAGATATAATTGTACATATATATATATATATATATATATATATATACGTAATATATGTAATAAAAATATTTCTATGTGTGTAATATTAAATATTAGTTGTAGAAAGTAAACTATTTAAAGATTTGTCTTTCCATTAACAAATTTACTTTTAGATATTGTGAACCATGGATATGGAAGCTTCTATAACAGAGCGCTTGCAAAAATTGAAGCAGTGGCAAATAGAACAGCAGGAAAAGCTTCTGAAACAGCAACAGATGCAAAGAGAGAATCTGAGTCAGGAGAAAAATCGTATTTACAAGGTCCTTGGTTTGCCACTGCAAAATCTCAACTTGCAAGATCTTCAAAACACAGAGGATAAAAATGTTGAATATGAAACAGAGATAGATTTGAAAAAAACTATGTCCTATGAACCAATGTCCTTGTATGATATAAAAAATACAGATAGCATAGAGAGAGAGAGGGAAGAAAAGACCAGGAATGTATCATGTAACAATTTAAAAGAGCAACATATCAAGAACTCGGAAAGAGATCGTAGTCCTGTAATTCTCGAGACGAATTCTATGAGAAATCACGGAAGAAAGCGAGAATTTTCTATGGAAGAGTTAAATGGCGATGTATTGATAGAGGGAATAAAACCACTAGCCTCGGATGAAGCAGCAAATAATATCTTGATAAATAGGAATATTTCAATTGATGACATTCCTATTTGTTCACCTAGAAAAGATTTTCACACATTGTTGGAAGAAACATTGAGAAAAGAGTCGGAATTTGTATCTAACGCACATACAAAGCTGAAACCAAAGAAACCATTTTTGAGGAAAGGTGAGGGATTGTCAAGATACAAAATGCCTGTAAATTCTTGTGCTCCGCCGAAAATTGCAAAGAGAAATAGCATGCCTTCGTCCTTTAATGCGCAACGTGTCAATAAAACTGAGAAACAAAAGAAATCTATTTCGCAGAAAAATGTGTTGTCAGAATCGAATATTGCGAATGGAACACGTCGATTGAGTTTGAAAAATATTCCGCTTCCGAGAAACAAGATTCTTAGTAAATCCGAGTCTAACACTCCCACTAAACAACTTGCATGTAGCACTAATTTCAATAGATTGAAGTGTCCGCCGGAGATGAATACGTCGGACATCGATTTGAAGGCGGTAAGAGAATTGGAGGAGGTAAGAATATTTGAACTCATGGAGGAAAAGGCAGAGAATTCTAGTTTCTGTTCGACATCAAGTACAGTACTCGCATTTTTGCAGCAGTCTACGCCGTTTAAAGTAAGAAAATCATTGAATTACGTAGAAAGTGACAGCGATATTGCATCGAGGACAAAACAGCAGAGTAAGAAAGGAAAAAAAGACATGATCGAGGAACGGAAGTCAATGGTCGAGCGAGCTGTACATGTCGGACATTCGAAACAGTCTGATATTCGTAAACCTTCTCGTACTAACATTGCGACCGTTAACTCTCACGATACTGTGACTGTTAACGATATCCAAAAAGAAACGCAGAAACATGTAACAGTGGGTACTCAAGTATCGCAAAACGAAGAGACTCATGGAAATCGAAATGTATCGTGCATAACTTTGTCGGACAGTGAAGAAGAAAGAGAAAGAAAAGAAAAAGAGGAAGAAGAAGAAGAAGAAAAGGAAGAAGAACAAGAAGAAGAACAAGAGGAAGAAGAAAAGGAGGAGGAGGAGGAGGAGGAAGAAAGAAAAGAAGAAGAGGAAATTTTCGCAGAAGATAATCACAGTTTGGAACACAATGGAGAAGCGAATACAAACCATCGCGTTCGATTCTCGAAATACAATGAATATAGAACAATAGATTTAACCGATATGTCTGATACAATGAATAGATCTCCTTTAATTGATTACCTTGAGCGACAAAAATTGGACGATCATTCCGACAACACGGAATCGTCGACGGAATCGTCGTCTTCAGTCGAACAAGAATTGCCGCTAGATTATAACGAAGAAATGTCTCTTCGAGATACTTTTGACGATGAAGAACCGATTGATGCGTTGAGACGATTGTCTTTGCAGCAAGGTGTAACAAAAGATTTATATTATCATGTACTAGAAGTGTTGGATAATAACAAAAATAAAAATGCTTCAAATTGTAAGGACAAATCGCCTGATAAAGATACAAGCAATGATGATAAATGTGAGATTGAAGAAATTGCTCAAACATCTGACGAAGAACAATCCGTTTCATCGGCATCATCAACGTCATCGTCGTTGTCAAGCTCTCGCCGAAGATTGAGCAAGCACAGTGAGAAAAACCACGCGTTTAAAAGGTCAGAAAAAATAACAAAACAGATTATGGAGTTATGTTCGAACATGGACGAATCCGAGTGTCATCAGGACGAGATCAAGACAAACGAGGTAAATGTTTTTGAACCGGAACTTTTGAAAACTCGTCTATTAGAACTTCAGAGAGAAATTGACATATTTCGCAAGGAAAGTGCAGCTTTGTTACTTCAACGCCGTAGGTTACAGGAAGATCAGACGGCGTTGCATAAAGAATACGTGACGAAGGAAAAGAGATTTGAAGAGACTAGACGAAGAGTGCAGAATCAATTGGAAGAAGAAAAAAAGAGACTAACGCGTGAGAAGATAGCGATGGAGAACAGAATACGCGATGCTCAGGAGAAGGCGAAGCAAAATAAGTTGGAGAGGCAGAAGGCGCAGAGCCTGCAGGAGCAACTGGAAAAGATGAGGGACGAATTGAATGTCAAAGAGAGCAGATGGAATGCTGCGGAGTCGAGATACAAAAGCGAGCTTCGTGTGTTACGAGTGGAGATCTCGAAGCTGAAACAAGAAATTTCGAATCTGCAAAATACCAAGAGAACAAATGTGAAGAATATCAAAAAGAGCGCAAGTGGACAGACTATTACGAGAGCCATCAGCCAAATTAACAAACGCATTACTGCGACACCATCAAAGGAGACTCTGGCGAAGATGCATCGAGATTTATCGAGTACTTCGTCGGACGCTTCCGTCCGTGACGACAATAACGACGATAACGATGGCGATAACGGCGAGAGAAACAAACTGATCGAACCGATTACGAAGATAATCGAAGTAAATAGTGACTTTGACCAAATGGAGAATGATGTACCTGTAAATAAAATAGAGACGAGACAAAAATCTGAACCAAAAAGTAACTTAAAAATGGTCAAACCAGCTGAACAAGCAAAAAAGAAGCAAGATTTATACGCAGCTTTATTGAAGGATGCAATATCGGATTTGGTGGAGAATAAAAGTCAGTCTTATATTAAGAAAGATGCGGATGATCTTCGTCAGCCGATGGTTACACAGCGCTTAAGTCCGAAACACAACAGAACGTCCGAAAACAGCAATGAGAAGTCTTGTTCTTTCGCAAACGAGGATAGTCCTGGACACACGGCACATACTGCCGAGTACTTTGCCGAAAAATCGCGCAAAGTACATCAGGATAACAACAAAAATGAGACGACGACGCAGGACCAAATATCATCGTCGAAAGAGAAGAATTCAAGTCCTGAGTCGCATCGTTCCTCGATCGATCATCAGATCGGTAGAATGAGCGCCAAGGACGCCGTGAAAGAGATTCGTTATTTCGACGGGCGCATCGAGTATTGGTATCCGAACGGCAACGTGAAGAAGATCTTTCCCGATCAGGGTGTTTCGAAGATGATTTATTACAACGGAGACGTTCGCGAGACGGACAAGGATGGAAAAGTCAAGTACTTTTACGCTACAAGTCGAACGTGGCACACAACAACTCCCGACGGTGTGGAGATTTTAGAATTCCCCAGGTACCTACGTCCTGTTTCGTTATTTATTGTTGTAATTTGTTCTGATTTGCTTCCTCACTTTATTCCTCGGGATTTGAATATTTAACGAGTGTCAAAAAACAATCACAGCGGTCAAGTGGAGAAACGCACGTCCGATGGTACCGTCGAGGCGTCGTTCCCGGATGGTTCCGTACGAATAGCACACGCCGATGGTACAGAGAAGTGGTCCTTACCGGACGGAACAATAGCGGAAACTTTTAGTAACGGTGACAAGATTCTAACATTACCAAATGGCCAGAGAGAGATTCACACAAAATCGCATAAGGTGAATATACTAATGTTTTATTTTAGTTTTTGTTATGAAATATTTTATTTCTATTCAAAATGCATTTTATCTTTCTCTTCCGTGATACGCAAGCGTGTCTCGATTATATTAAAGTAATGTGTTCAAATGTTCTTTTTTTTTTTTTGTTTTTTAGAGACGAGAATATCCTGACGGCACTGTGAAGTTAATATATGCGGATGGAACTCAAGAAACGCGTTATTCTAGTGGGAGAAAACGGTTAAAAGATAAAGATGGTAATCTTTTGATGGATTCGTACGATTAAGTTTCCTCGTCCCGTCCATCAAGAGATATATTTTTGCGTAATGATAAAACTTCGCGTAAAAGATTTGACAAAATGTCAAACATATTAGTAATTTAGTTCTTATACAAATGTAATGCAATTTGTTTTTGTTTTTTTTTTTTTTCTTATATTTTCTGAGAGCGATGTTAGGTAACAAACGACTGTCTATAGTAGCTATATTTTTATAAGAATCTAATGAGCTTTTAAGAAATACACAATATATGCTAATTTTATTACAAACAGATGTGACCTTAAAAAACAAAATATTTTTCCATGTTAGATGTAAAATTTATTGTTTTTTTTTTAACATAATTTACTTGAATTTTTTGTTTGTTAAAATCGACTTTGGAAATACATCAAAGATTTATATTTTGCAGCGTGTGTTATAACAGTCTGTCCAATAAGAGTGTGACCAACGATTTTCAAATAAAAGTTTGCCCAGTCACGCTCTTGTTAGACTGTAAAAAATTTAAAAGCAATGAAAAGTGAAATAAACCGCCATTGATTGAATTATTGTTTATTAAATGCCGCATTTGTAAAGAACATTCTAGATTTTACTAGATTTCGACGAATGAAGTTGTAGATGGTTCAGTGAATTTGTTCACTTTTGTTATTTTTAGTAAACGCCTGAGTCACAGTTACAGGCTGGCAATTGACCAATTGTAGTTCGGGTTTTGATCACGTGGACGGAAGTGTATGATCTTTGGGTGCGTGCGCAATATCATGTGGTAGGGTTTGTCATTGATGGCGTGAAAGAAAATTTCACACAATTTGGAAAGTCTAGTGTAGCAGGCCGTAAGAATTTTTTTTTGTGTAGAATTTCAGGTGCTGAGGATCTGAAGGATCCGATTGGGATAGAAAATTTTCTGTGTGAATTATTACAGCGGCCGCAACGTCACTCTTCGATTCTCGATCTATTGGTGTTACGAGACGAGCGATGAAGCAACTAAATGCGGTCATCATAAAGTTCATATATATATATAACAACTAAACACCTTCGCGTCACGCCATGTCGTGCGTTCGCAGCTGACGCCTGATTTGACATATCGGACGGTGTGTTTCTGTAGGTGCTTGAAACGTGAGAATTGCGCAATTACGCGGAAGGTATAAACGTATACTTTCTCATGCGTGATTTAGTCCGATAAAACCGTCAGTCGGGAAGAATGGCGGAACTGGATGATTTGTTTCACATGGATCAATATGCAGCTCCGGAACGGCTCACGGAGTTGTGCTACAAAGCAATCTGCAAGAATCTGGACACTATCTCGGTAAAAGGGAGAGACGGTCATCGAGTATTGAAAAAAGGAATAACGTTTCCCAGTGAGATATGCGATAACCTTATCTTGCATTATGCAAAGTATGTGCAACAATGCGAAACAAATGAAGATGAGGATTGTTTTTTGTCAATTTTCAAAAACTTGGCGGCGACACGACTGAAGCGAGTCAAGATCTCCAACTGGATGCTGACTGACGAATCAGTTCTGACACTCGCTAGTCACAAACTGTACGAATTAGAGCTTAGCGAGTGTGATAATTTGACAGAAGCTTGTATTGAATATATTAATGCCAATTCAGAAAATTTGCATAGTCTAGCATTTCACGGAGCTGTGTTGATCATACCGACAAGATTGAGTGCGAGTAAGTAAATTCTGTCTTTAGCAAATAATATTAATGTTTAAGATGATTATCAGCTGAACTGTTTTATATTGTAGCTAGCACATCGTCTGTCGATTACTATGAACGTGGATACGTATTCAAGGCACCGAATTTAAGACGTCTGGCACTCGGACACATAGCAATATCTGCAACCGAATATTCCCTGCTTCTGGCAGGATTGCCCAATCTGACGCACTTGGACCTGTCCAATTGTTTTTACATTGAAAATTTTGAATTCTATCATTTGGTACCAAACTTAGTATCTTTAACTTTGTACAATGTCAGAGTCTGTCACGAAGCAAAAACTTTTGTTAAGAATGTCTGTCAGTTGAAAAATTTAAGGTACATAATGTCAATTTATAAACAGTATAATTTCAGAAAAAAAAAAACAAGCTGCAATATGTTGCATTTACGATGTTTGGAAAAATAGTATATGTAAAGCAATTAAAACTATAAGGTCCTAGATGTTATATACACACGCACACATACACATTCACACAAAACTAATTGTTCATGGAATATGCTTTTACAGGCACTTGGATATTTCACAATCAAATCACAAATATGGACAGTTTGAGAATCCTAATAAGACTTTATCCGATTTAGTAACTGGTCTACCACAATTAGTTTCCTTAGATATTGGCGGTACAAATCTCGCGGGAAGAGGTGTTGCCGAACGTCTTGTCGATACAAAGATCGAAGATACTATGTCTTGCCTTTATCAGTTTTCTGACATACCGGGACTTGCGTCTAGAATACACAAACCGTTACAGTTTTTAGGTCTTTACGGTACCTCGTACGGTGCTTGCAGAAGACATGACATACCGGCGAAAGTGGTAAGTTGCACACTTATATTAATTTATGGTCTGTCACAAATACTTATTAACTTACCGATATCTAACCGATATTTCACATGAAATAATTTAGATAGCCGGTGATGCAAACGAGGATCAGATATTGATCGCAGCTCACGTTTGTATGGACAATAAGCAAGAAATGTTGCAAAAAGTACTGAGCGATTTATATCACGTATTTAGGTATGAAAATTGTCAAAGAATGGATCAGGCGCTGTATACTGTTCTCGAAGCGATGGAAAAACATCCGGGTCAGAAGCATATACAGATCTCGGGAAGGTATGCGTGTGTTTCATGTATATATGTGAATGCTCTTTGTTGTTTGTAACCTGTTGTTCGTTACTTGTGGCTAAAAAGTAACGTTAAAAAATCTTATATCGATGTTGTAGCGCTACGTTGTTTTATATAGTAAAAATGAAGCAAAAAGGTGAGCTGGTGGCGCGAATGAAGAAAAGAATCATCAGCACTCTTCTCATTGGTATGAGCACACACAGAGACGAAGAGACTATGATGAGGAACGGCTGTTTGGCGTTGTGTCAATTCCGCATACCACAAGATGTGGTTTGTGTTATTTTTAATAGCAAAATTTTTGCATTAACCCCGCGATAACACTTGAATTTGCCAATCAAATAGATTCGGTCCAAAAAAAGTCTTTTAGCTCGTTCTTTACCGCTGACTTAGTCTTATCTCAAGAAGCGAAATATCATACGCGGAATATCACACATCTGTACATTTACTTATTTATTTACAAAAATAATTTTATAAGAGAGATTTAGATGTTGTAGCATTTATTAATTATTATATACTTTTATAGATGTCGAATTACGAAGCGCTTGTAAAAGTGCTTTTACATTCGGCCAAACACTCGGAACCAGAGAGTTTCGTTCAGAGAATTGGCATATATCTGCTGAACTCTCTGGCCTGTCAAGTAGAAGGCACAGAAAAAATGTTACTCGGCAAACTCGGTTGTGTCAAAACGATGCTGGAACTGGTTGAATATAGGGTAGTGTCTAATATATTCGACGACGTGTTGGAAGTCGCATGGTCGACAATGTGGAACATGACTGACGAAACGTCTATAAACTGTCAGAGATTCTTAGATGAAAAAGGAATGGCACTGTTTCTCATGTGCGTGCAGGTACGTATATTTTGGTCGTTATATATATTCGCAGTAAAATTTTTATTGCGATATAAATTTTTATTATATTTATTTATTAGCAATATCCACATAAAGAAGAATTGTTAAGAAATATGATGGGTTTACTCGGCAATGTAGCTGAAGTGGAATATCTTCGACCCGAGCTTATGCAGGAACGATACGTAACTGTTTTTGCCACACTGTTACGCTCCAATAGCGAAGGAATTGAGGTTTCGTATCTTTTTTCTCTCTTGTCTTTTTTGATTTAGTAGAAAGATATTGAATATGATACAGACAATATTTCTTTAGGTTCCATACAATGCCGCTGGTATTTTGGCGCACATGGCATCCGATGGGGTTGACGCTTGGACGATAGAAAAGCCTACGCGCAACGAAGTTCTGAAGTACATGATACAAGCGATCGAAAGTTGGGACTTAAGTGCGGAACGTAATATCAATTATCGCTCATTCGGACCGTTGTTACGCCTCTTGGACATATATCACACTTCTCCGTGTCAACATTGGGCAGCTTGGGCTCTCGCCAATCTCACCAAAGTGTACCGTACGTATGCGATATTAATATTCGCATTTATGTCGAGAACGTGCGTGCGTATTTAGCATGCGCTTTCATTTCATCAGCTAGTTCATCATTACTATCCAATCCTTATTGCAGCGTCGAAATATTGTTCACTGGTGGTGAAGGAAGGAGGAATGGAGAAGCTAGAGGCATTGATAATAGATCCCAGACCGTACGAACGTATAAAGGAACTCGCGAGTCTAGTGATCGAACACTGCCAGCATTACGAGGATCTTTGCGACGACATAAATGTTTCTCCTTCGGCTTTAGACGCCGAATATAATATGGATGGATAAGAAATCTCAACATTATTCCGTTACAGTAGTGACCGTTTGTGTGGAAAATCAGTTTTTAAGCTTGAAAACTTAGAAAATCGTGGGATAGATTTTATCCCATATGTACTTTAAAGGTGTTATAAAAAAAAAACCAAAAAAAAAAAAGTAAGTCTGCGTTCTCTCGTATATGTATATCGAGATATATTCCAGAATCATCGGTGTACAAGCGAATCACTACTGTATATATCTTATAGATTTGTTCTTTTTCCATACCTGAGGATTGAACTCTTTTAAAAAAAGTGTACGCTAAAGCGTTCTTTTTATTAAACGTTGACGTTACACTTTTTGTTTTTTTTGAGGTACAGCAGTCCTAGGTCTATTTCGAATTCGCGGATCTTTAGTTAATGCAAAAATACGGTCATAGAATTAGCACAAAAATACAAAACCATACAGAGAGCATCTAAGTAAATACATTTCACCTTACCATTAACCTTTTAAACTGAACTGACGTGGTAGTTTTATTTAAATAAATACATTGATTCTTTCTTCGTCATTTTGCGCTAAATGTATTAATAAAATGCATCTGCTATAAGTCTTAACAATTTACATTTGTAGAACTAATTTATGCATCTGAGTGATGGATCGACTAATAATCATCGTCTTTTGTAAAATGTTTCAAACAAAAATAGTATGTTGTATAGCATATTATATACTGTGCACATCATAATATCGTACATTGAACAATAACTTTTGTTTTAATAAAAGAATTTTTTGATAATTAGCAATTCTGTTAATTAAATCTAATAAATACAATCGAAAATTATATAAGTTAAAAAATGAACGTTTCGAATTTATACAAGATTTTTCTTTAGCAATAAAAAAAAACAACAGATATCGCGAAGAAAGTAACAAGTCAAATAACAAGAACATTCTTCGAACTTTTGAAACATCTTTTCACTTCCATGTTCTTGTTGTTACTCACGTAAACTCTTCTCTGTTCGGAATTAGTGCAGTCCTGGAAAGTGGAAAAATAACAAATATCTCTTATAGCGTATGTGCGTGTCATTTCTTTAAGCGCGATATTCATATAATTCGATCTTGTATTTAAAATCGTCTCGAGGTAATCTCAATGATGATGCTGCAAAGGATATTTTATTGGACACAAACTCTCGAACCAAACGAGCTCAAGACGATTTTAAATGTGAGATCCGACTCTGAATATCGACGTTAGACGCGATAAATTATAATCGAATCGTATCATTTGACACGAGAAAAATTTAAAAAAAATCGACGTGATAAATCCTATATTCTACGGCAACTGCTCCGATAAAAAAAAAATAATAATAATAAAAACGAATGAATGCTCAATATTATAATTATGAAAATTGTGTGTGCTTAGACGTATATCTATACATAACGTGCGCGTGTTGTGTGTATGCATGTGTATACATGTGCAAAAATGCAACTATCTCAAAAGGACTATTTTGTTTTAATTATCAGCAAATATAGATAAATGCTAGTAAATGCTGATGATATATAAGTGCTGGTAATTAAACATTGCTGGTCAATTGTAAGAGATCCTATGTATATACAGCTCGCTTATAATATCGTAGGAAATGAGGATATATAAGTGATCGTAATTAAAACAGCGGTTGCGCGCTTATTATTTTTTAACTGTGTCTATTAAAACATTGCTAACCGCACGAGATGTTGAACATCGCATACTTTTCACGAATCATGCGCGGATATCGCAAACTTGAAATGACGGGAGATTACGAAATGTTGTGTTAATAGTGTCGAGACGTCACACCACGTCTTTTGACTTCAGAATACCATCTTCTCGATTTGAAGCTCTCAACACCATCCCTTTGAATGTGGAGTATATATCCAGGCGTTTTTCTCGGTGTAAAACTCTGCGCGAGATAAATCGAGTTTGAATTTTTTTTTTTTTTTTTCTAAAATGCAAGAATATAAAGAGAAATTAACAATATATACATATACTGCATATACAGTTTGCGCATGTAACATGTATATGTATAATATTTATAAATTAAAATATATATGTATGTGTGTTTAAAGAAACGTCATAGTACATACATTCAAAGTGTGTTCCAGAGTTAATGAGATAAAAATAACTTTTATATCAAAATTACAAATCATATAGAGATGAGAGCAAATTCGCATCACGTATTTTTCTTAAGACATTTGGAGAAAATATTAGGTTTACTGAGATTTTTATACGTTTAAAAAAAAAAAATATTCTACCATGTATGTTACCTACATTGTAAAAAGTACATTCTGGTGTTGGGTAATCTTGAGATCTTGTTCGGTTAACAATGTATTAACTTTCATATAATCGGTAGATGTTCGTTTCCGCATCTTTTTTTTTTTTTTGCTTCTCTTCCTTTTTTTATAAATAATAATAATAAGATAAAAGGTAATTTTTTGCTCTCGCTAGTAGGATCTTATCGACACATGAGGACGAGGAAGGCTTAAGGAAAATCTATATCTCGCGTGTAAATACGGTTAATACGAAGACGTAGCGATATGATATTTAGATTTAATGTTTTGTATGTTATCGTTATAGTATTAAAATCCTATTAAAAAAAAAAAATAATAATTAACTCCAATTAAGTACCAATTATACACAACTGAACATATACTTTTGTCGAGTTTCTAGATTTATCTCTTTTCGACGCAAGATGAAAATGCGCGAAAGAAATAATTAACAACAACGCAAAATGTAAGCGCGTAATACTTTATTGACGATATTCGGTTTGTTCGATGTGTAATATAATGTTATTGTCTGAAATTAATGAGCAAGCGCGTATTTTATTTGTACCCTTTGTTCTCTTGGTTTCTTTTTTTTTTCCAAGAAATAATCACAGTAGTTATATACGTAAGATACAAGATTCTTTCCGGTTTCTCTTTTTTTTTTTTTGTTTGTTTTATGAGTCAGCTTTACTCAGTAAATCTATGTATGCTTCTGCAATCAAATCGCTTTCTTCTATGGACAACGCTTTCATGAGGTCATCCGCAATTTGCTGTCCAGCTTTTATGTCCTGATCTTCATGCAGAACCACCTAAATAACATGTTCAAACATTAGCAAACAAAATTTGACAAAGCTGCGTACTTAACAAATAGACTCACCTCCAGTTCTAGAAAATAGCCCAAACCGTCAACTTTGTCAATGTGTATTCGAGTTTGGCCGACCATGTATAAATTTCGCGTCTTCTGGACAATACCCAACACGCCATTGGATTGTGACAGAATATCTACAATAGATTCCACAACATCCGAGTTCAGTGTTGCTTTAGTGTAATCGGACAGTTTTGGTCCTTGTACGTTAGGTCGCTTGTAGAAAATTAATTCTGCCGAGCCGTCCTATGTGAGAAAGAAAAAAAATTATTTTTCTTCAAACGATAACACAACAGAATTTTCTAATGTGCCACGCAAAATATGATCCAAATTTATTTATTTAACGCTCTCTCACCTCGAATTTTCGTAATTTGAGTCTTCCCTCGTCGTTTACCTTGAAGAAAGTATCGTGCTGCTTGATTATAGTTTTGGGGGTGTCGCTCAGCGTTTCGGCTTTCGAAACAGTATCGTCAATGTTTCGAATTCTTGCTTTTATCTCAATATTACGCATCTTTAACTTCGTAAGTTTCCTAAAATTTCATAAAAGTAAATATTTAATTTCTCTCTCTTTCTGAGCGCGAATACCTAGATCGTTTCGTATCAAATCTATTTGTTGATCTACTTGTTTGCTTATACTTCCTACTTTCGAACGCGCTCAAATTTGATAAGAAAATAAGAAATAAAAAAAACACAATCGTAACATGAAAACCTACCGACTAGTTCGACTTCAAATCCAAAACTTGACCAATCAGGCGCCATAACGCGCAGAGCGCGTGATTGGTCAAATTTTCACTCGTCATGCAGCGAATGCAACAAACGTCACGTCATTAAACGCGCGATGAAAGCTTATAAATGCGCCGAATTGGCTGTCGTTGGAAATCTCCAGAAATTTCCTATCTGACAACTAATCAACGCGAAACACCAATCCTCTCGTCTCGTGGATGCGCCATATGTCTTTCTATGTGATGTATGCGCGACGGCGGATGGCGGTGACGAATGGCCGTTGCATTCAGCGGAAAGGGAAGTGAAAATCTTCGCGGGCGGTCAGCGACGACGTGCGTCGACGAAGGGCGAATGTCGAGATTTCTCAGCGTGCAGAGGAGATGCGCGTGTCAGGAGACCGCGGGACAATGAGTAATGCAGAGTCGGCTGGAACGCGGGTCATGAGTTCAGAATGAAGAGATCGTGCAACACGACGGCGGAGGCCCGGACAACGGACGGCCTCGAAATTGCAAAACGTCTGCACAGGTAAGCCCGCCTTGGTCAGCAGCTTGCAAAATTCTCATATCTCACTCCGAGTTCTCTCCTGCGTGCTACGAGATGCGTGCACCCTCGATTCCGGAAACACGAAGGCGAAAATAACACTTCCGAAAGACGAGAACCTAACCCGCTACTGATCGCCATGCTTGTTGTTTCTTATCAAATTCTTATCATTTCTTATCTGTTCGCGTTACGACTGAAGTCTTGCATGTTTTATAGAGATCATTAGGTAGAAACAATTGAGTTTAATGATCAAACTGTTCACATTTGCATCTTTTTGTAATTACTTTGTGTATTAATTAACAAGTGTGTAAAAAATCTATTAGCTCTGTGTGTATCATTGACAATGACCTTCACGCTGTTTGAATGTGTTAGTTACATGATTATAAATAATATATATCTTACTTGTAAGGAGTATAACGGAAATTATCAAGAAATTGGATGAACAGAAAAATCATGCTCAAAAAGTAAGCGACATATTCGTTTCATCTGGATATATTCTGCGTACAAGGCTTAAGGATTACTGTGAGAAATTGATATTGAAGGATCCCGTTGAAGGAAATGTTCACAAAACCGAGGAATTATTGTGGAGAAAAGCCTTCTACGAGGCTGTACATGCTGCTAAAAAGTTACGAAAGGTAAAACTTTGAATTTTTTTGCTTAAATTGTCTTTTAACATATGTATGACAACTAGACATGGTAGGATATAGATTGTAGCATAATGTACATAAGAATAGAATTATTTTAGTTTTTGTTATGTGTGTCTTAGGATAATACTTGGAATGATTCTGAGAAAGAATTGTTGTTACTGCATTTGTCAGGAGGAGTGGGATATTATCATCATCTGATACTAAAGTTACAAGTAGAATATGATTTAGACCTTGCTGGCGTGGTTGACTTCACATTTATTCATACTGAAAGCATTTCATCATGTGTAAGCATCTTTGGAAGAACATCTTATGTAATATATTTGTTATACAATATTATTTATAGCAACATAAAAAAGCAAAAAGCTAGCAACATTCAAATATAAAGATAAAACAATTTGCAATAATTTATGTAATAAAAGCAAAACTATGTAGCAGGCAAAAACCAAGATGGGCCAAACCAAAACATGCACCAAGGAAGTGAAAAAGAGTGTTATGCGCTTAATTCATCGGAGTTTGGTATGCCTCGGAGATCTGAGCAGATACAAGATAGAATTAGATCCAAACTGGGATCCAATGATAGCATACAGATATTATAAGATGGCTATAGCTATTGATCCAAACATCGGTATGCCTTATAATCAGCTTGGCACTATGGCGGGCAGTAAGAACTACGGACTCGACGGAGCTTATCATTACTTAAGGAGGTTAGTATTGACTGATAAAAAAAAAAAATCTAATAATATTTTAAATTTTGTAACAATTTTTAGTTTTTGTTTTATACTTTTAATGTGTCACTTTTTAAATGAGTATCACAATATTATTTTATAATGCTAATTTTTCTAGTGTTTTGTGTTCCGAGCCATTTGAAGGAGCAGAGGGAAATTTAAGCAGATGTATAATAACTCATTCTACTTGCACAGATGAAAATAATATTGTCCATCAGTGTGTATCGCGATTATTTTCTTTATTACGTTTATGGGATTATGAAACTCCACATTCTGACAGGGTGAATCAAGAGTGTCAGGTGTGTGTGTGTTGCGTGTATGATGAGTAATAATTGCGCGCTGAGCGTCGGTTTCCAAATTTATGATAATTTATTAATTTTCTTTTCTCAACAGGATCTCTTAACTTACACCGAGAAGTGTTTGATAATGGGAAAAATCGAACCGAGTAACGTGATTTCTCTCGACAATGTGGACAATATAGAGGCATATCTTCAAAATTGCAAAAACAGACCAACTCTTTATCTGACGGGTGACATGATGTTTAAAATCGTGACAATATGCTTAATGTCAATTTCTAGACTAAAGAGCAAAGTTTCTAAGGAAGTTCAGGGTGTTGTTGCTATAACTTTGGCAATACTGTCGCAGTTGCTACAATGTACCGTGACGAAATTACAAGATAATGTTATGAGCATGGCAGTGCCCGAAACAACAGTGTGCGAAATAGACACTTACTCATCGAAGTTGAAAAATGCGGAGGGAAGTCGAGCGTCGTCTGAAAATAACTCTGGACAACAGAAGGAAGAAAAAGATTCTGCTGTCAGTGTAGACAATAATCTATCTGATTCGAAAGAGAATAACAAAACAAAACCGTCGGACAACGGAGTCTTGAGCGAATCGGGTTCCAAAAAGAGTCGCGACAAATCCAAGAGTCTTCTCAGCAAACTTCGCAGACGAAAAAGAAGAACCAGTTCCGATTCGGACACGAGTGACGTGGATCGCTCGACACTGGCGTCGTCCAGCGACGAGATAAACTCGGACGTATCCGAGACGGAGGAAGATGACGCGTTGAGCGAGGAAAACTACGCGTTGTCGGAAGACGCTTTATCCGACGATAATACGGACGACGAAAAGTCGTTGAAGGAAGAAAAAGTTCAGAATGACGAGAGCGCAGCAAAGGAAGAGATAAATGGTCACGCTGACGATGTTGCTGACAAAAACGAGAGTAACAGCAAACATTTGGTTAATGGCGAACAGCACACAACCGATCAACAGACGGAATCGAAGACGGCAGATGACAAAGATTCCCTGACGAATTCTAGCAGTGTCGTGACTGTTGTGACGAATACGGATTCGACTAGCACTTTTGAGGAACGCGACGCGAATTCCGTCTCTCACATAGCGCAGCGGAAGAAACAAAGTTTGCAGCCGGACGATCTTTTGAACATGTTAATGGACATGGAGATTCTCGCGCCCATCAAAGTGTGTTGCGACTGGCTGCAGAGTAATCCCGACATTATTAGGATTTGCGCCAAGAGTTCACGAACACTGTTGAAGCGTGTTACGATCTTGTTGAATTTAATTGACGTGAACGCCGGAGCTTTCGTGCAAAAGATCGAGGATTCCACGATCACTTCGAGCGCTGAGAGATTGAAGGAGTGCGTGAAAATCGTGCCTCTACCGGAAGATATCGATCTCTGCGGATTGAATTTGCTAGAGGATGCTCACAAATCTCTCGACTGGCAGATACTGCGCAAACACAAGATCACCAAGCGGGAGGAGATGCTGCTGCGGACGTTGAAGTTGATCGAATTCGGCCATCATCTTAGTTCTGTTGAGGATTCAGGCGTGCGATACGATCAGACCGAGCGGTTGTTCGTAGTGACGGATTTGAATCCTTCGAACGCTCCGAAGATGAACGACAAGAATGGACCGGATCATTCGAAGAGGAAACTCATGAGACACATGGGAAAATTGTGGCTGAAAGCCGAGGTTCGAGCTCTGGAATGTCAGGTACTGTCTCATATGCCGTCACCGTATTTCCTCGTACCCGATCATGAGGCTTTGGTCAAGCACATGAAGGCGCTTAAATGCTTGGTCAACACAAAAAAGTTTATTGTAGTGATTCCCATTGTTGGTGAGTACAACAATTTAATGAATACACAATATGTGTTTATGTATTTATTGCGTAAATTCTTTGATAATTTATTAAATATTGTAACAATAACGTTGCAGTGTTTTCCGCCTTGGACGAGATAAAACGCGTAAGTAGTCAGGCGAGACACGCGACGCGCTGGCTGGAACATCAGTTTAAACTTGGCTCGAGATTCGTACGGCCGCAGAGATCGGGTGAACGATTGACGCTACCGTTGATAAAAGGCCCGAGAACAAAGGATAAGGAAGCGTTATTGTTTTTCCAAATAATGGAGTGCTGTCATTATTTCACTAAAAAATGCACCAGCGGTTCCACCGGTGACGGGGAGGCGCCGGTGACTCTCTTAACCGGTTGCGATATAGATGAGAGGAGAAGTTTGACTTTCAGTCCTGATGGATTAGCAAAAAGTGCAGGTACTTATGTTTTTTGTTTTGTTTTTTCAGTCTCAATTATCGAGCAACACAGGCTACAAATTTTAACAAACTTAGTATAATTTTTATGACACTTCATTTTTACACAGCAGTAAATTTTTACATTTTATCTTTATTTCCCAGGTGTTAATCTTGAACACATAATATCATTTCAAATGAAATGGAAATCGTCGAGTAAGAGCCACGGTTGAACCGAACCGTATTACTGGCACGTGATCGTCTTCTGCTAATCTCATTCAGAGATATCATCAATTGTTCCGGTGTCGCATATCATCCGGAACAATTCTCTCAAGCCAAGTGAAGGGCGAGCACGACAAGAGGGTTGGAAACCCGTACATACGGAAAATCGACAGAGTTGTGCCGCGACGTAATTGATAAAACTGAATTAAAAAAAAAAAAAAAAAATGTCCTTTTCAAGCACAGAAGAGGAAATCTAAGTAATATTAAATGACTTTGTTTTTGGTTTTTTTTTCTCTCTCTTTGTAACCATTCATATCGCCTTTTATGTTTTCACAAGAATTGTATTTTTAAGTAAACATTTTTAAATAATATCAGACGACGTGTGTTCTCACCAGTCCTATGTTATACATATATCCAGTTGAAGATTCGCTGAACTGTTCTGTTCACAAGCGAGTTCTATCGAAGATTGAGAAGCGTTGATTTTTGAACGAATATTCTGCGTTTCACGTTTTCGTCGAGAAATAATTGAGAGAAACTGTCTAGCTCTTCGGATATAACGCTAATTAATTTAGAATATATTAACTTTATGTAAACATTTGAGGAAAAATAATTGTATGTAATTCTCTCCCCCCGCCCCACGTGAGAATTTTTGATCACCATCTATATTCGTACTGTCTCCGTAGCTATTTTCGCGTTTTTATGACTCGTTAAATTTATTGGAGAAAAGAAGAAAGTGTGCGTGTTTGTGCGAAGAAGATATATACGTGTGATGTTTCACGTTCTAAAAACGGTGAGGTAAGAAAATAACGAGCACAAGAAGCTATAATTAATATATACGAGTATATTCTCGTAAAGAAACAAGTTCGCGTGTAAGTTTGAAAAAAAGATCGGAATACTAGGTGCTGGATCAAAAAACATTCTTTTTGTTTTTCCCCATTATGTAAAAAGTAAAGATTCGTAAAGATATTTCTGAATATAGACGCATCGCGCGGATTAACGCGCCTCAGTTACGTGGGTGTGAATTTATTTATATATATATGTAAAATGTCGCGAATGCGCACGCGTGTGTTACGCAGCGAGGCCAAGTGCGCAAACGCGGTAGTGCTTTCGCGTTGCAGTAGTGGCAGCGTGACATAACCTAGCGGCTTTTGCGTTTACCCCCGTAATCGGTTTACGTGGTTTTACGGAGGTGCGATCGTAAGCGAGAAATCGGTGTCACACAAGCGTGCACAAACGGATCCGCGAATTTCGCGATTATTCGTATCGTCGTCGGCGACGACCGCGTGATGGCCGAGCGCAGCGGAACGGCAACCATCGTGCGTGGTTACTGTCTGGCCGCACGGTACATCTAGTTCCTCGGGGGGGCCGGGACTCGTGAGTGAGAAAAAATTTAACGTAGTTTCCCCGTCGGTGCTCGGCGTGTTTTGCGCACCGGACGTTCCGGACGAACGAACGAGCGGGCAAACGGACGAGGGTGGGCGGGGAGTGTCGTTTCATCGGTGCTGTGGGTGTCGTCGCGACATATTTACACGGTGCGCAATTCCCGTAATCGTGCGTGAGATCGAGTGAGAGAGGTGGCGAGAAGAGGAAGAGAGACGGAGACAGAGACAGAGTGCGAGCGTGGCTAGGATCGCGCGAGCGTCGAAAGTAACGAGTCATCTACCGATCCAAGATGGCAGAAGGCCAGCAGGAGGGTGGTCCGAAGAAGATCACCATCACCGTGAAAACGCCGAAGGAGAAGCAGAGCGTTGAGATCGAAGAAAATGCTACGATAAAGGACGTAAGTGCAACATCGTCCCAGCCGGCGTTCCCGTTTGCGGCGTATCGCCACTCACTTGGCGCATCGCCAAACATCAGCTGTCAAACAAATTGGGTTAGTTTCGCGATGTCACTAATTTCTTTTTCTTTTCCCTCTCTCTCGTACGCTGACAACAGTTCAAGGAGGCGGTCGCGAAGAAGTTCAGCGCTCAGACCGATCAGCTGTGTCTGATTTTCGCTGGCAAGATAATGAAAGATCACGAGACTCTCGGAACTCACAACATCAAGGATGGTTTAGCAGTGCATTTGGTGATTAAAGCACCGCGTACGGATACCACGCAAAATCAACAAGAGTCTAATCAGAATCAGAGACCACAGGGTATTTAATTCAATTTAATTCGATGTTATATTTATATCTGTGTGCATGTGTACATGTGTATATACATATTTATATATATAATAGAGCACTTATGTTCAAATGAAATTTGTCTTATTGTTGTGAAAGTATTAATTCTTTTTAATTTTACATATATGTATATGTAAAACAATTTCTTAAAAATATAACAACAAAATTATTTACTACAAATTGTGGATTCAAGACAGTTGTAAACAAATATGAAAAACTGTAAATTAAAAACAGTTACTTGATAATATAAAAAAGTATTAAAGATATATTTAATATAATTAATTAAATTTAATTTTAATATATAATTAATAAATTAATTTCATAATTATTTAATTATTATTATTGTTAATTTCTCTTGTATCAACATATAGTTGTATATTAAAAACAGAGAAAGTACTGTAAACTTATTTAGAATAACGTCACACACACTTATATATTGACAAATATTTGTCAATTACAGCTAATATCAGTGCCAGTCCGTTTGGATTGGGTAGTCTAGGTGGCTTGGTAGGATTAGAATCGCTTGGACTGGGAACAGCCAATATGATAGACTTACAGCAAAGAATGCAACAAGAGTTACTGTCAAATCCGGAAACCATGCGTCAGGTGCTAGACAATCCGTTTGTACAGAGTTTAATGAACAATCCTGAGAATTTGCGTAATTTGGTGGTTGCAAATCCCCAAATGCAAGAGCTAATGCAACGTAATCCAGAAATCAGTCATATGATGAACAACCCTGAACTTTTACGGTAAATATGTATACTGTGAAATTGTCATTAAAATTCAATTAAAAGATAATTTAATACAATGGCTGAGAAAGAAGCTCTATTCTTGATTTACTTTGTTGTTTGATTTTTGAATCGTGTATTATCTTATTTTGTTAAACTAAAGTTTCTATATTTTATGTCAGCTTTTCAAATTGAAAAAGTTTTTAACACATCCATAATTTTTCTCATACAAGTCGAATTTTATCGTGATAATTAATATGATTTATACAATACCGTGTGCAATCCTAAATAAGAAAAATTGTTTCTCAGGCAAACAATAGAGTTGGCGCGTAATCCATCAATGCTTCAGGAATTGATGCGCTCGCACGATCGAGCACTTTCTAATCTAGAGAGCATACCTGGTGGCTACAGTGCACTGCGTCGCATGTACCGCGATATTCAGGAACCGATGCTGGCAGCGGCGACGAGCGGACGTAATCCGTTTGCCGCTCTGGTAGAGAACAGCAATTCCTCCAATCAGGACACTCAAAATCCACAACAGGGTCAGGAAAATCGGGACCCTCTGCCGAATCCGTGGGGTCAGAATCAGAGCGACAGCGGTACGGCGCAGCAGGGTCAGAGCAGAGGTTTGTTAGACTCTCCGGGTATGCAAAGCCTAACGGCACAGATGATGGAAAACCCGCAACTGATGCGAAACATGCTGAACGCGCCGTACACGAGATCCATGTTGGAGGCAATGGCAGCCGATCCGGCGATGGCCAGTCGAGTTATCGCGGCGAATCCGTTCCTACGTGGCAATCCGCAGATGCAGGAACAGATGCGCGCGATGATGCCCGCTTTTATTCAACAGATGCAGAATCCACAAATACAGAACGTTGTCACCAATCCAGATGCATTAGCGGCTATCATGCAGATTCAGCAGGGTATGGAACAGTTGCGTACCGTAGCTCCGGAACTCGTGGAAAAGTAAGTTTCTTTGGTTTTTTATTGTTTCACTGATTAACAAGGTTTGTCGTATGGTCGGCGCGTGATGTAAGTGCGCGTATGTGTTTTATAGTATGGGTCTCACAGTACCACCCGCGGCTGCAACACCGAATACCACTGGCACGAATAGCAATGTGTCGGCTAACCCATCATCGGACACTAATCAGCAGGATGAGTTTTCTCAGTTTATGGCACGTATGGTGAGTATTTAAATATATTTGTGTTCTCATTTTCACAATATTCTGTATATATTTCTCATATTCACATCACAGTAGACTTATCAAATATTTTATTTGTACGTGTGTCAGGTTTCTGCGATGGCATTAAATCAAGGTGTAGATGTTGATGGCCAACCTGTACCTCCAGAAGAACGTTACAGAGCACAATTAGAGCAACTTACGGCTATGGGTTTTCTTAATAGAGATGCTAATTTACAAGGTTGTTAGAAAATCTAACCATCGTCGTACTCTCAGTTTCAATGTCGATCGTATCAATTAATTACTTCATCACTTTTTTTAAATTGTTTATAAAAGGTAAATTAACATTTTTAACAACAATCCTGCTAATTTTTCAGCGCTCATCGCTACGTTCGGAGACATAAACGCCGCCGTTGAGAGACTACTCTCCAATGGACAAGTATCTATGAGCTAACCACCAATCTGCAATACTGTTATTCCAATATTATCATTAATTTTGTCCTTATTTACCTCTTACGTTAGATGTGAGAGATATTTGAGGTAACTGGCTGTCAAAAATTATGAACTTATATTCTCCTCTCCCCCTTTTCTCCCTTCCCGTGTCTCAGTCTTAATGGAATACACGCTACTCACTCTTTCAATTTGCGATTCTTCTTGTTTTGATTCGATTTAAGATTTGTGTTTTAAGCGATAGATAGAGAGAAGTCAATGATGATTATCAGAGATACGTGCAAAGCACCAGAGCTCCCGAGACTTTGAGAAATCCTCCGATTGATCATGATAATTATTATTTCTGGTTAAGTTGTATGAGTGTTTCCAATGAAAATATGATTTACGAACAGTTGCATCAAAGATATTATTTTATAAATAAAAAAGTGCAATTTTTGGCGGAAGTTCACATTCTTCCGAAATAATAAATATACATGAAAAAAAATCTTTTTTTTTTTTTTTTCAAGACATACGCCTAAAAATCAAATTTATCTTGAAACAAAAGAGTTTTTATGTACATGTAATTTCTTAAAAATCGTCAAAACTGATCTTGAAGCAAGAGTTTTTATGTAATTTCCTCGCTTTTTTCTGATGTTATGTGACGCTATCATCTAAGACGGCTCTGTAGCGAGTATATTCAGAAGTCTTAATAATAAAAATACGTACTTTTCAATGTAGACATTGAAAGGACAATAGTGTGTTAATAAAGACTGTTCTCCAACCCTTCCTCCCCCCCCACCTTACCTTTGCACGACCCTGATAATTGCCATTGTTATTCGTATTTTGTAATCGGTTGTTCATCTTTTTAGGACTTTGTTGTTAATTCTTACTCGTCTGTGTATATTCTTCGATGTGCTCTAAACTGTAAACTCCGTTGATGTCATTTTGTGTAGATTTCTTTACGAAAGTTGTCAAACAGACTCGTGCGAGTAGATTGATAAAGAAGAAATAATAATAATAATATAATAATAATAATAATAATAAGATCATGTTTATAAAGTTCAAAAGCGATAAAATCCTTACGACGTTTCTTAGAAGCACGAACGGAAACCTATGGAGAATATTAGATTGCCGCTATTTAAACTCGCTTTCTCTCGGCTTTGTCGATCAATTGAGAGATTGTATTCGTAGCAGAACGTTCGGTCGATCATTCTGTTCTTTTTTTTTTTTTTGTTTTATTTTTTGCTTTCGAATGTAATTTGTAGCCTCGTAGCGCGTATACTTATACACGTTATTTGTACGTTCCAGATAGAAGAACGAATGAACGTTTTAAATCAGCTGGGAATGAATGTAAATGCTTTGCGCACGGATTTCTTAATTATTTTATACGTAAAAAAAAAAACAAAAATAAAATATGAAGGAATACATCCCGCAAGACGGAATCCGCGTTGCTTTCGAAAAGCACGATTCGACGATCCGTGGTTCTGTAACACACACGTATACACACACAAACACACACATTTTCCATGTAAGTTTTATATAGGATATCGAGTGTAACAAGTGGCTTTCTTTTAACAAAACGAAACAAAACAAAACGAAAAAAAAATTCTCTTACTGGTGTGCACCGTCTCCGTTAGTTTCATTTGATCGTAGCGTAAAAAGAAAAAAGAAAAAAAAAGAAACTACTTATAAGTAAGCGTTACATGTCTTGTAACTTGTAATACAAATCTAGAAATTTGTAGCGTGATAATGGAGACATACTGCGTAATAGGTTGTTTATAGAGGACTGCGCGCGAGACAAAGAAAAAAAAAAAAAAAAAAAAAAAAAAAAAAAAAAATGGACTCAAAGCAGGCAACACCTCTTAATTGTCGTCGGTTAGCTCTCAAAGACATGCAAGGATGCAGGGAAACTAAGAGTGTGTATGTTGTAAATTTATCTCTTTATCGGGGAGGAAGAAAAACAAAAAACACAAAGAAGAAGCAGTTACACATATGATTTTTAATATTTTTGATTGATGTACGATTATATACGAGATAAATATTCATGCGCATTATATTGTATCTTTTATGTGTATTCAGTATACTTCACTGGACGAGACATTCAGCTGTAAAGGCGAATTATATATTACATTAAATAAAGTTGGTTGATTCATAATCTCTTGATGACAATAAGTGCACAACCGCCGAATGATTCCAATGATCAATCAGTTTATTAACAAACATTTTTGATTTTACAGACGTTCGTCAAAATTCGTGTATATGATGATGATCCATTTGAATTCTTTCGTCCCGTTTCATCCGATCTCTTGTGTTTTACGCGCGGAGCCGAGCTTCTCCGGTACGGTTTCTTTCGGTCAACTCCCCGCTTCTTCGAGTCTGGCGCTCGGGACGGAGGACGGAGAGTCAATCCGCGTCGGTCGCTTGGTTGGTTCAGTCTGTGCGTGATCGTGCAGCGTGACGGGACTGACGTGCCTCTGCTCCGCGAGGCTGGTGTGTGCGTGCAGCTGCCGAGCGAGTGTGTCCGTTGACGTTTCGCCGTGAGAAACCCGTTGGCGGCGAGTGTGTGTGCGCGCGCGCGGGTTATGCGGGCAGCCCCGTTGGCTGGCTGGCTGGCTGGTTAGTTCGGCTGGTTGGTTGGTTTGATCGCTTCAGCAGGCATCCCTCACGTGCGTGCGTGCGTGCGTACGTACGTGCGCGCGCGCATTTCCCGGTGCACGAGTGCTGCTGCGCGCGTGCATGTGTCTCTCTGTGTGTGTTGTGTGCGTCGTCGTACGTGTGTAAGTTTGAAAATTTGAAAAGCAACGTCGTCGGCGCGACGTTTGCAACCGCGCGCGCGTGCAGGTGTTGCGAGGAGGAAAGAAAAA
>QVOB01008412.1:0-28356 GCA_014839585.1 Pseudomyrmex concolor | reverse complement strand
AGTACGTGCGTATGTCTCATCGCGCGATGATTCGATTCAAACACATTCTGATTTTAATACACAATATAGAATAACGATAATAACAACGTAATATAATTTATTGTTATATTTTGTAACTAAATTCTATTTGTGAGCGGAAAACACACATAATAGAACAACATAAACACAGAGTCGTGTTACTGCAATGCCGGATGTGCACCATACATGATATTGCATGATTGCATGATAAACTGCAAAATTTATGCGGCAGAAACTCTGACCTTTAACGCGGATAAATAATATTAATTATTTGATTTGATTTGATATGTACTTTCGTGGTTAATATTACACGCTCCGTTACATCTATATTGCATGCTTCACAAGAGCATACATGCACACGATCATAAATGGCAACTGTTTTAATATCAATCTCGAGCGCAAATTCAAAACATTAGAAAATTGCCAAAATTGTTTGATTCAACATACCATAAATATACAATAAATAATTTTATTTATGCAAATCTCTTTACCGCTTGGATTTCATAGTTTTGTTGTAATTATCGTTGGAATATTATTTCTTGTTTGAACAAAAATAAGCAAGACGCGATTTATTTATTCGTTCTCGTGTCACACACGAGAGATTTCATCGTCGTGCTTTTACGCGGAATATATCGTTTGGTCGTCGATTTTTACCTACGAATTTCCGGTGGCAACGCCCAAGTTAGAGACCTCGGAGCTTTATCGCGCGCAAATCGTATCGGCGATCGCTTCCGGCAGCGAAGCGGGTTTTACGTGACACGCTGCAAGCGACAGGCGGCTGGTCGGCGGCTTTTCGCCGATCGACGAAGGGAACGCAGAAAATGACGGTGCGCTATTGCGCACGGTGAAGGTACATACAACGCGACGCGCCTCGAGTGCGTCTTGTCTCGTTCGATGCCGGCGCGATACGTCATGGAGTTTTCTCCATCGCGAGATAAACCCGCCGCAGATCGAATCGGTGTCCTATCTAAGCGCCTGTCGATTGCGGCCCGCACACGTCGCGCGCTGCAACTTGCACACCGAAAATATCACACGAGACGCGTCTTTGCGCGTCTAAGTGAGATCGATAACGGCAGACCAACGGTGACAACCTTCTTCTCTATCTGGTGGCCTTCGATCAGCAAAAGGCGCGCGCGCGTGTATGTGTGAATCACGCGTGCCATCACGCTGACGCCCGACATCCGATTCCGTGAGTAATTTCATCACTCCCGTTTCTGATATCGATCCGTTATCACTTCTCTTCCTCTCTCGCGGTGGGAACACGTGCCGCGAATAGACGATAATAATGACGTCGGCTCGCCGGATACCGACAGGGCGAATCGATCTCCGGAGATTTATTATTGCGATAAACCGAAGATAATAAAGATCTCTTTTTCGATACGATAATGATCGTCGCGCGTCCGCGTCGGGAGAATGTTTTAGGGGAAGTATTTGCCTTCATCGTTGGTAATCGCGGTTTTTCAATCCGTTTAGCGCACGGTCGAGAGCGCGCGAGATTTTTTAGCACTTTCGCGCTTTATCGAGAAAGAGATAACGAAATGTCATTTCCCGACGTCACGCTTTTACAGTACCGAAGAAGAAACGCGAAAACCGGTTTCTCCCTGGTTTCTTTCCGGTTCCGATAAGTTTTAGATACGTTGTCAAGTGGTTTGCTCATAACGAGCGAGAAAAAGAGAGATAACGAAAGATCTCTATTCTGCATCGTATTAAAAACACGTCGAAATTGGCGCAAGATCGCTCGACCGCTTCCTCGATCAAGAAAATCAAATGTGTATCGCATTTGTGTATCGCCGTCGGGTATGACTTTAAATCTCGCATTTTGGTGATGAAATTGCTCTTCAGTTTCGTCCTTTTCGCCATAAATCTCAACGGATCTCAATTTTCTCTCAAGCAGATAATCGATATTGCAGCTCCGCGATAACCAAGCCGCGCGTCTTATCGCGCGCGTTTTCTTCACTGCGGCGTAAAGAAAGGTCAGTGACTAAACGGAGGATTTACTAAGAAAAGAGTTATTAGGCGACACAAGAGAGAGAGAGAGAGAGAGAGAGAGAGAGAGAGAGAGTGGGACGTCCCCCACGGTGGTTTCTTTTTGATGGAATTAAAGCGGGGCGCTGCCGCTTTATCTTGTAACAGACACGAGGGGATAAAAAACCGCTACCTTATTTGTATTGATAAAGAAAAACGCGTGCGTGTAGCGGTTAATGAAATTTATTACGATCGAGTTCCGAGCTAGGACGGGTGATGTTACGTGTATGATATGCGTGGAAAAACCCTCGCGGATTGAGGATGATAAGCGAAAATTAAATGCGGAAAAAACAATTATAATTGTCTTAGATCGCACGTTTTAACTTGTAAGATACGCAGTAGGTAATTAAAATGACGTTCAAAATCTTCAGAGAAAATAGAATTTTGCGCAACTACAAATGTTCGTCCGCCTCATCAGCAAGATCCATTCTTCTGGAGGGAAGAGGGGATAGTGGTTTCTGGTTAATGGATTTCCTGTCACTCTTGTCATTAGTAGTTCGTATGAGCAATAAATAAATGCGCTCTGTGCGATCGGTCCAGGCCTTCGCGCTCCCGTACGACCGACGTTTACTATCCTGTCGCGAATTAGCGGCATCGAGCGATCGGTCTCGATACGCCCTATCGGGAAACTATCGCGATCGATCGATTCTCTGTGACATGTGTGGCTGGCTCGCGCTAAAAGAGAGACGAGCCCAATCACCGATGAGCCATTGTCGGTCGTTAACGTTAATGGCACGTTTCCTCTTCACCTGTTTATTACGATTTAATACTATATATATAAAAGTCATATTAAGTAATATTTTTTATACATATTTAAATTTGTAGTATTTATACGTATTAACGTTTACGAGTTTCTGACGTGGGCACATATTACACAGACTTTTTCTACAGTGATAATATCTCTCTATATCAATTTATTTTATTAGCAAGTTCTTAAGATAAAATTTTTCAAAGAGATTAGAATTTTATTCTTGAAAAAAGTTACCGCGTACGCTGTTTAAAATCGTCTTTGCAAACTACTACTACGATAAAACTCATCAGCGTATTAAAATAACATTTACACGCAAATCGTGATCATCGAAATGTTTCGTAATAAAAAAATATTTTCAACTAACGCAAGATCAGGTCAATAAATTGAGTTAAAAACTCCTTGATCGTTTATTAAACCGCGCGATTTGGAACACCCTGTAGATTTTCAGCCGAGTTTCAGTGACACTGACACGGCCGACGGCGAAAAGGACTTACTCGCGTTTTTTCGCGTCGCCGCCGTTGTGATTTGTCACGTGGTGGGTGGCGAACGATTACGTTGCATTTGCGATTTCACGCGAGTGCTCCCTTCGCGCGACCGGTCACACAGCCGCCGAATCTTCTCGCTTGTAAATTCCGCCGACGTTCTCACCGCTTATTCTCCTCAACGATCTGGCAAAATCAGCCGAATCACCGCGAATGACTGTGTCGGTTTCGTTTACGACACATTGTTTTCGAGAAGACGTTTCTATTTCTAACAACGCTAAGAGAATGTAACACAGAAATAAAAACTCGCGAAACTTGGAAAATTAATGAGGAAAGCAATTATTAAAAGCCAAATACATTATGTAATCCTAATCACATTCGTTTTTCACTCATCTAATTATTGTACACATTCGCGCATATGCAATCGCGTATTTGTTTGCGATCTGATCGAAGAAACATATGTTAAAATTCCTTGTGAACTCGACGAAGAGTGTAATCCAATGGCCAATGGAGGTTTACATTTCGTCGAAATGCGCAACGCGCCGATGGATCGCAAACAGTCTACCGTTTGCTGCGCCGATACGTGCATAGATATACATATGTATATGCGCCGTCAAATTCGGAACGGTAATCCGCGTTAAATTAATTCGACACCTCCGAGACGACGATTGCGGAACAAATGAAGTCCACGCAAAACCGATTATCCGTCTGAAATTTCCCCGCCGCGTCGTCGCCGCGAAGTACGCTCGACGAGTTCCGGGCGAAATTACGCGCGCGGGAGCCCAGATGATCGTGTCTTCGTCGATCCGTCGGCTCCTTCGGTAGTTTGTCGAGGGTAAAAGGGGAAAAAGACGGTTCAAAGGAGGCAGAGGGAGCGCTCGGTAACGCGGCACCGGATAATCCACCCAAGAGACCGCCGTCGAATCTCCGGGTGGGCCTCGCTAAACAAAGCCAAGAACGGGAACGAGACGGCAGATGTAGCTGCTCGTTTCGCTTAAAGCAAAAAAAATTAACGAGATACCGTGGGGAAGAAAATGAACGGCGGCACGAATCGCGCGAGATTTGATTTATATCGACTCGCGCGAGAATTCGCCGAAGTAAAAGTAAAACGACAACTTGATAAAATGTTCATTAGATTACGGGAAACAGTTGGTTTCATTGACTTCACAGCGAGAAATTAACTTCTGACAGGTGCAGCGATGAACGATTATTTGGCAATAAATGGATTGATAAATGAATCCACATCTATCTCCGTCTCATTATATAAAGTAGGTGTACTTTTATTTATTTTTTTAAACCGCGAATTAAAATGACACTTTTGGTACCAAGAAACAATTTGATCAATAATAATTATTCGCTTGTATAATTTGTTTTATATATTCGCGATTCTATCGTCGTAATTACATCAGTATCGATTCTATAACAGATTATTTCGTCACTTTATAACGCGTTTTACTTTCTTAGCAATTATTATCAAGCCAAACGTTACGTAAAAAATAATATTGATAATTTCACATTTATCTAAAAATCAGTTTACAAAAAAGATTCGCAAACAGACAATATTATGTCAGCATAGCAATCGAGATGTAGTAAAAGTTCGAGCAAGTTTTTTGTTTTAAAATTTCTATAGTGCGGTAAAAAGAACAGAACAGTCCCGGAATATATTGAGGCTCGCCTTTTTTTTATCAGTTTCAAGTGTATCGGCCATGCGTCCGGTGATACGACATGCGCGAGTAACGTTTATCAGACGATATCTCGCGACTGTACTGGCCAGTGAATCCCCCTCCTATCGCGCCTCCCGCGCCTTCTATCTTTCTTTCTCTTTCCCATCTTCGCAGAGATTATCCATGGGATTCCACGCTGGCCGTCCCGACGCGTTAAGTTAATAATCGTCGTTCCAACGTGGCTCGATTAAAAGGTTCTTCCGCCTTTCTCCTCCTTTTTCCTCTACTCTGACTGTCACCTTATTCACCGACGAGAGTCGTTTCGCGGAGATTGTGCCAGTAACTCGGCGAAGAAGAGGAATCAGGACTAATAATCGTCGTTCGGACGAGTCACGTAATTTTTATTTCTTATTAAGAGAAAGAAAGAGAGAAAAAAAAGAGAGAGAGTGAGCGAGATTATCCGCAGCGTAGCGCTGGAACTCGTGCTACCGATTATGCAAGTCGCAAAAAGGAGAAGAGAAGCACCTGCCGACGCGACCGGATAAACCGAACGGGCTGATCTGCATTCCTGCGATCCTGCATTCCCGGCTGTGTGTACGCAAAGTGCACGCCCGCCGCCGCCGTCGAGACGAATTTCTCAACGCAAACACGTCGCGAAGATTCTTTTTCCGTTCTTTTCCCTCAACCATCAACGACGTTGTCATCGCGAAAATAATTTCTTCCAACATTCCCATCGAAACGTGACGAACGTAATCTACTTACAAAATGTCAAAAGTGTTTTCGCGATCTTGAGAAAGAAATTACAAAAATGTTGCAGAAATGCTAATAAAAATGAAGACATGGTTGTGCGATAAATAAACAATTACGCACGTCATATAACTGCGCGATCGTGTGTTTTCGCAGAATTTTAATTCTTTTTTAAATATCATATAAAAATGAATCACGAGAAGTAAAATTGCAAAACATCGCAATTTCCTTTCTATGTATTCCGCTTCTTCCTCCGAGAGACTCGAATAGCGTGCAGACTAATCTCGATCGTTTGTCGTCGACGACACCTCCGCAGCCGACTAATCTCATGCTGCTGCAGTGTGTGTGTGTATGTGTGTGTGTGCGCGCGACTAAGCTATTCACGAAGAGGAGAAATAATCGGTCCCTCTAACGAGGCGATTCCCGGGATCGTCTGGCGAACAGATCTGCATTCCCGGCCTGGCAGGATCGAGAAGAGAGAGAGAGAAAGAGAGAGAGAGAGAGAGAGAGAGAGAGAGAGAGAAAGCGAAAGAGGGTAAGGGGAGAAAGGGCCGCGGTGTGCAAGGGGATTAAGCGGTCGCAGTGCGGCCGTGGCTCGATTATGACCTTCCTCCTCTCCACGTGGCACGTGCGTGACTGCCGTGATGCTCCCTGACGCCGTGGCTCCCCCAGGAATGACGCCGCGGCGCTTAGCCGAGGATGATAATTGCTGACACCTGCGTAAGGGAATGATAGATCATTACCCATACACACATGTGTTGAGAGCATACGCGCCGCCATACGTTCGCTTCGTACGACCCGCCCCTGCTATTTCTCCTGTTCTAACCAGTCGTTTCCAGGCGTTTCCTGCCGATTTCGCGTTCCTGCCGAATGCGTGCGAACACACCGCGTACTCGAGATATTCCGCTTTAAAGCGGTCTTTGAACTTGAGGGTAACAGGTTACGGTTTGACGTATTTGAGTGTAAACTCTGACGAAATAATGTGTGTTTGTAATAATAAACAATTCTTTATAATATAAAGATATAATTGGAATTATTACTGGCAGGAACATTTTATCGATTAATATTTTTGTCGTAATTTTTTCGAGATTAAAAAGTCTAGAGCGCGACGCGCGCCCTTCTTTCCCTTTGAGTAACACGCAATTAAAATTCCGTCTACTGCGACTCATTAATGATTCCGCTTCCATGGTTTTGCTTGGTATTGACAACGCTATTCGTCATGAATAACTCGCTCTTCAAGCCCGAACGGCGCCTCTCATCTATTCAATGCTTTGCACAAGGCAGATGCATTACGATATCGTTTCTAGAAGAAACAGTCCTAGAAGAAAGTAATGCTTTTTTTACGTTTCTACGGAAAACTCACATATGAAATATATTTTTATACTGTATTTTTACGCGATATTCCACAAGCTCACAAGAATATTCCGGAATCTTTTCTCTTTCGAATTTTGAGAAATAAAGAGAATTGTATTAAAAATTCATCAAATTTTCTATACGTACCAATATTTAATATTAATTAAATTTTGTAAATGTATGTAATATAATAGCGCGCATAAATTCTTGGTTACGCATTTATAAGTCAATATATTAAATTATATTTCATATATGTATAAACGTCATTATAAAACAAATTAATATTTGATGCGTCAAATATTCTTGCTCATTATTAAACATTGTGCTGTAGCTCTCTCGCATTTCATTTTTCTTTCTCTTTCTCTTTCTCTCGTAAATCGTCGAAAACGATCGTAATTATCGCTCATTTGTGTTTACTGGAATTTCAGACACTTTTTTTATCTTTTGATTTTTAATTTCTCGCGTCTTGCGAGCGCAGGCGTTAGAGCGAAAATAATTTCGAGGTCTTCTTTCCGACGTTGCACATCAACGCGCATGCAATGCGTTCTTCGTTATGTTTATATCGCGCCCACGGGGCGCGTGCAGACGCGCGACTGCAGCCGTCGACGCCCCCGGAGAAACACCGTACGGTGCATTTAGGCTTAGGGTGATAATTGGCCTTAGTGCTGCCCCTTGACGCGTGCACGCGCCGCCTGCCATCGCTGCTTGAGTATGCAATATGCGAAATGGCGAAGCACGCACGTGTGCTTCTTCATCACTTCGCAGTCCTGCAACGAGATGGACTCTGCAATGATTCGTGAAAAAACCGCGCAAAAGTGTGCGAAAACGATAAAAACCAACGAATGATTAAAAACGTGACAGAGTTATTCTTTTAAACAATGTGTCTGTTCTATTTAAGAAAATTACATCAAAAGTTTTGGTTTTCAATAATATCAGTGGCGTGAAAAATTTTATATATGTAAGAAAGAGTTTAAATTGTTTAATATATTTTATTCTGTTGTCGCGTATAGGGAAAAATATCAGCCACACACATATATGATTTATGTTAAACAGCCGAGGCTTGGGATGCAATCGCGTGAAATGTCAAGCAGATCGAAGAGCAAAAGTGAGAGAACAGGAAGGAAGAACGGGACGAAGATACAAGGTGGCGGCGGCAGCTTAAAGGCGGGGAGCCCGAGAGAAAACGGGATGACGAAGAGGTCCGATAACAATGTGGCACATTCTCGCAATGAGATCTTCGCTCTCGTTCCCACCCGTTGTGACCGAGCGCTCCCGCTGCTCCTCTCTTGTTCTCTTCTTGCCTCCTAACGCGGCTGCAGCGTCGACGGCGGCGTCCATCCGGCGATGATTGGTGGCGCTCGATCCGCTAAATCGCCGCGCGACCAGCCGTACATTTATTTCGCGTGCTTCGAAGGGCGCGCGACGGGTGGCTGCCGAGAGAGACAGGAGGGACAAGGGACTTGAGGGAGGGCGGGAGGAGATTGTGGGCCCCGCAACAATGCGGCATATGGCGCGTTACTCGTTCCGAGCAACACGCGATGCAGTTCAGCTGCCGGCTGCATCATCAGTCGGTTCTCGCACGAAGCCGCGCGCGCACCGAGCTACCGGGTTGTCTCCCTTCCCTGTCCTACCCGTGTGTGTTCCTTCGTATATAGCCGCTCCACTTCGCTCGCTGTGTTGTCCTCTCGTTCCCTCACCCGCCTTCGTCCGCGTTCTCCTTTTCTCCTCATTGCGATCTGATTCGTCCCTCTTCGTCTCATCCGAGTTACAAGACGCGGATTTTCGGGAATTAAGTTTCACAGAAGCCTCAATTTCATTTCGTCCTCTTCTTGATTTCGATTGGACTTTCGTTCGACAGAATGAAATATACGTAATGTTCGAAATCGAGAAACCGCGCGGCGAGCGTCTATATATCTCCTGGCGTTTTCCACAAGCTCACTTCACTTTCTTCCTCGCCGTCTACTTTTTCTTCGCTCCTTCTCCTCATCTCGCTTGTTGCGGGACGCGCTCCTGGCATCCACCGATGTATCAAGGCCCCCGAGGCGAGAAATTCGAGAGATTCCGGGCTCGGACATTGCGTGCGCCTACTCTTCTCCTCTTCTCCCTTCCACCCGTCCCCCGTTTGTCGGCGAAGATATTAAGAGGTCTCTCTACCTACGCCTTCGTTACGTACTTTAGCCGGGCCGCCGCCACCGTTGCCGTCGTCGCGGCCCACCCATGCTTGATGGCGAGACGAAAAGCATCACCCCGCAGGGCAGCCGTGAACATCGCGTCGCACTCATCGACTTGGACCGTCTCTCGAGTGCGTGTTTAGAACTAGCCACCGATGTTCTGATACCAGAAAATATCCTTGTTTTTCTTTCAGACGTTTTACTACGTCTCTCGCGCGCTATTACTGTCACGTCCGTTATGTTTATGATGCTAGATGTAATATATAGTAATGAATGTAAATTAAGATATAAATTAATACAATAAAATAAGTTAATTTATATCTGGGAAGATGTAGTCTACTTTGTATGCAGATACATTCGACTCTTAGATGATTCAAAATCGTTTTCTGAAATAAATGACTCGATTTACCTATTTTATTTAATTCGTTATACACTTTCTAGGTCATTGAACTCATCTTCCTCTCTCCCGTGCTCCCGGATTAATTACTCCCCGGTAACATTCGCGGTGGCGAGTAATTCAGCGACGCGGCGGAGCACAAAGTTTCGCAATGGAGACATCGGGGAACCGGGTTTAGGTTGAAGGAGGACGGACCGTGAAAGGAGGACGTGCGAATGGCAGAGAAAGAGAATGAGAATGGAAGACAGAGAGAGACAGACAAAAAGAGACAGAGAGAGAGAGAGAGAGAGAGAGAGTCAGAGAGGGGAGGGAGGGCCAAACGACGGTGTAATGGTGTTGGCCTCTGCATCGAGAGCGCGGTGGCTGGTCGCACCTGTCGCGATCATGGTGGTCTGATGCGACTGAGAAAGAGACGCCCCCACGGTCGAAGCCAGCGTGTTCGAACGTGTTTCGAACTCGCTCGTTCATTTCTGCGTATCGAAACTTCGTCGCAAGAGTTCTTCCGCCATGCGTCATGCGGTCTGGCCGAGGTCGAGTTTAGAGATCCATGCGCTTGTAATCCCCAAACATTAATCCCCGGCAAATGCACTCTTCCCGCTTGCCCCCAGGTCAGATTGAATTTGATCGAATGATTGCGGCGTGGTCTTCAAACAAGTCGATGACATCTCGCACGTCTTCTCGGCAATAAAAAGAAACTACTGCGCTCACAATTCGACCGCAACGATCTCGTATACTTAATGAGAGAACATAAGCGTCTCTCGCCGGGAGAGCCGTAAATCAAAGCTAAGCCACAAATTTCGCAACAACCGAGCCGACCTCTTCTCCCGTATTTTGATTCCCGGCGGGGACCAGATAGCCTTGTATCGTGCGCTAAATTAAGAAACGATAATTTTATATCGCGTTATTATCGAGCGAATATAACAAGATAAATAGATGTGTTGTTCATTATAATTAATATAATTTCGTATGTGTGGGAAGGTAACTTGAAACTTTGCGTCTGGCGTGATATTTTTTTTTTTTTTTTAAGTACACACAAATAATAAAATGTAGAAATAATATTTTTTCTTGATCGTAGAATTTGAGAATTTCTCGGGATAAGAACACATATTTTTAGACGCGCAACAATATCCTATTTTTGCAAATCCTGCACATGATACGACACCATTACGGCGTAAAACCATCTCGTTTTTAAAACTGTTACAGCAGATTCACCTGTACATCCGCCATCTTTCCACATAAAAAAGAGGATTATACGCGCCATTCTCTTGTACTTTCCTTCCGACAGAGTTTCCTTTTCTTATTTTCCATCGTTTCTTTAAATTTTCGCTAATTTCTTTCTCGTAGCGCTTCATCCCTTGCTACTTTCGTCCTATCATATCAAAACGAGGTATAGCTCGGTCTTTTTTAGACACCGACTTGATACATTACTTAATTTGCGTAATTTCTATATATAAATATTTTTTAAGTTTTCAATATTAAATTTCACACAAATGCATCCATTTAGTTCTATTATGTTCTAATTGTGTTCTGTACTTCTAGCGTGTACAAACGCGAAATCTCTGAGATTATTATTTTTCACGAGTAGAGCAATAAACCCACCTGCTCAGCCAACCTTGCACCATTACGAGCTATCGTTAGCGCAGCTCGTTGTCTCGAGAGCCCAGCCGGAGAGCAGAAACAAGCCGCAGCCAATCGAGAGAGAAAGAGAGAGAGAGAGAGAAAGAGACCGGCATTTGCGTCGCATCTTTGCAGCGTGCGCGACGCAAACGCGGATTTCTCTAAATTAAATTGGACCGGCTAAATTGCACGCACGCGGAATGTCTTCCTCTCGAAACAGGGCGACGCGAGTCAACGGCGACCGAGCTAAATCCGGACCGTCGCGTTTATGTCTCAATTAAGCCCGGATGCTCGCGGTATCATACACGGAGAAGAGAAACGAAGCGGAGGGAGGAAAAGGAAGAGGAGGAGGAGAGAAACGGTGGCGAGATCGATCGATCGCGCTGATTGAAACGGCTGTCTCCGATCTTAATGCTGGGTTACCATTGTTGACGGTAAACACGCGCGTTTGTGTAATGCAATATCGCTAATCTGCGCCCGCGCAAACCCGTGAGATATCGCGCGATGCTGATGCGACATTACGATAGCGGGATAATACTGCGGCGATCTCCGCGTTCTATGGTTGTGTCGCATACATAAAGGGATATTCTTATCGCCGCGAGCGTGACAGAACCGTAAATTTCGAGGAAACGCTTTATTTGATTGTTGATGAAAAGTTTCGAACTTTCGCGAGTTGTAAAGCGCAAAGCAGTAATTTACTACTTTCAGTGCGCACATACACTCACTGCGGTAGTATATTTTTATGAGAGAGAGAAAAAGAAAGTATTGTTTTAGCATAATTTAAGATTGCAAAAACTTATTTATTTTTTTATTTGCTCGAATAAAAAAAAAAAAAAAAAAATTGCAAATCCATGACTCGCTTCAAACTTGTTGCGGAGAAACAACAATTTTCCATGATGTATACGTAACGAGCGCTTCTATGTCGAGTAATGGTAGCACCCTCGTAATGTCTGCTTCGCCCTGCACAGTCGCGTCGCTGTCAGCCGCAGCGTCGTCTTTATCGAAGCCTTTCTCAGGCCTGTCGATCGAATCGGCCGAGTCGATCGATCGACGACAAAAGGTGCCCAATACATCGGACGCGATTGCATAGCGGTGCACGTGGTGGATGCAGCGGCGGGCAACGAAAATCAGGAGGAAGAAGAGAGAAAGAGATGGAAGCCTGGAAAGGAAGAGAAGAAGGAGAAAAAGATGGAGGGAAGCGAAGAGGCTGTCGCGTTGCGGCAAGTTGCAACGAGTTGCACAAAAGGAAGCGATCGCACGTCATACTTAACGAGGGCCTGCTGCGCCTCTCTCGTCCCTCTACCTCCTCTCTTTCTTCATCTCTTTCTCGCGGTTTCTCTTTCTCTCTCCCTCTTTCTTGCGTCTTGCTCGGCGTGCCTCCGCTTTATTCTTCCCCCGCCCGGGCGCTCGTAGGCTCGAATCTCTGTTTATCTTTATCTCTTTTGGTTTGGTTTGTCGGCTCGCGGCTCGGCACCGTGATTACAGAGTACCGCCACTCACCTCGGGAACTCTGGTGGTCCTCTCTCCGCCGTTCGCTCTCGTCTATACTATCTTCTTTGCCGCGCGCAACCTCCTCCTTCCCTGCCTAAGAACGAGCCGGGACCCACGCGGAACGACGACGGACGATATGCGGTCGGGATCAACCTATCCATCGCCTCCTCGTGTCCTTCTCTCTTTTCTTCGTCTTTATTCTTCTACCTGCGTTCCCCGGTACCGTTCTTCCTCGTTACTGTATCCCCTCTCGTTCTTATGTGTGTGTGTGTGTGTGCGCGCACTTCTTTCCCATCTTGCTATCTTCCTAACTCTTTACTCTTCCGTCCTTTCTATCCTTTCGCTGCCGCTTCTGTTCCCTCTTTTCAAGTCTTTCTCTCTCTCTCTCTCTCTCTCTCTCGCTTCTTTATATTCTCTTCCTCTCTTTTTCTTTCGCTTTCATCTCCATGTTCTCCGCCTCGCTCACTAACTACCTGTGTCTTATTAGCGATACAGTCGACGCGAAAAGGTAGTCGAGCTCGAGTCGGTGATGTGTTAATCAGATGACTCCGAGCGTCACGCCGACATCTCACACGCCTCTGCTGCCGCAAATCGATAATCGACGCGAGCCGATCGAGATTCGAAAACAATTGCGACAATCGGAATAAAAATACTTTCGCGAAACAACATTAATCAAGAGATAAACAGAGGCACAAAATATTTACAAAATATTTTTGTTGCAATAGTAGTACTACTATACTAAGTAGCGTTTTGAGCAGGAATAAAGATTTGCCTATGCAAACATGATAATATCGCATATCGATATATCGATTTATTTCACTGCAAAAAAAGTTCAGAAAGTACAATGCTATTTCTAAAGTTCCGCTATTAAAAAAAAAAACTAACTAAAAATAAAAAAAAAACAGTCTAAATAAAACAAGTTAGATAGAAAATATATCAAAGAATAAAAAGGAGATATATATAGATGTTTTATTTAAGATATAATTGAACGAAGAAACATATTTACATATCCGTCTGAAAAAGAACGCGCACAAAAACGTGTCGTTTAAAGAAATTCAATAGAAGGTAAAAAGAGAGAATATGACAATCCAGAGCGGCCTTTCGGATATTCCTGGAAACAGTTTCGGTTCGCTTGACGATGGCTGCAGATCGGTTGATCTTATTCTCGAGTCTGGGTTACCGTTATCGACGCAACCGTTCATGCGAGACGCTTTCGAGACGCGAGTGGAAAGCGGATGATAGCAGAATAAAAGCAAACCGAGCGGCCATGACGGCGGTATTGAAGAATCGAGCGTGAAGTTAATCAGCGCCGGTCTGTGGTCGAGCTGGCAAAATAGCACGAAATATTTCTCAACAAGCTTTTACATTCCGCGTTTCGTGAGATGCAATAAAAACAAACGACGAATTTATCACACTTATCGAACTCTCCAAAGATGAAACTGTTCCGCAGCATCAACAAATAACTAGAAAACTCAAACGTAATTTGCATAGAATTTTGTGGGATTTTCTGCAGTGAGAAAAATATTGTATTTCATCGTTCGCGTGAAAATTCTAAATACGGAGTTGTTAACTTGTTAATTAAGCATGTTTTGTTTCAAATTTATGGTTCCTGACGAGCAAACCCTATCCCGTACACATTACACTCAGCGCAGTGCGCTTGTACGCGCAAAAAATACGCGCGTTTCCTGAATTTTCGTTACCCATCGGAAAGCGAGCCGTTCTCGCAGCAACTTCCTACTTGCGTCGTTACCTTCAGGGGCGAGCTCAGAGAATAATACGGGGAGAGATAACACGCAGCGAGCATCGGAAGAGCCTCTTGAAAGTGCGGATGAGAGAGCCGTGCCGTGAAGAGAGCAAGTTCGAACCGCAGCCAGATGCGAAAAGAGAATATCGCGGAATATAAAAACCCGAAAGGCCGCGGAAGGCCGTCGGATGATATTTCGCCGAGCGTAACGCGCACTCGGATAGACTCGGGAGGTGCGAAGGGAGGAGTGAAACTAAGCAGGATCGCTCCCGTAACGAGCGCTCCGGTCTTTCACCTGAGCTCTGAGAAAGGGGTAGTAGTGTATCCTGGCTTTCCATTCCCTCTCCTTCATTCCTGGATCCTATTAGGAGTGCACGCGGCGATGCACTCGCGGTCTCTAACGACCCGTGAGAGAAAACTGCACAGCGGCGCGCGATGGCTGGCGGCGGCTGCTCTAATCTAAAGTGAATTTCGGCGAGACGCGGGCAATTTATTCTCGCGATTTTTACAGCACGGCTCGACTTCCACGACGTGGTATATTTTGCGATCAATGCGCGCTCCCAAACGGCGCGTTTTCGACTTCCACGGTATTTCGGTCGAGTTGCACTTTGGTAAAATCTCAAGCGTGTCGACCACACATCAAAGACATAATAAAAGTATTCACACGTTGTGTGGAACACCAATAAAAATTAAATATTTTCTTTGGAAGCAACGTCAAAATCTCTGTTCTCATAATTCTCCGTTCTATGACGTGGGAAAAGCAACTTGATTATCTATTTGTAGTAACATTCTAAATAAATAAATTACCACAATCGTAAGCAGATAAAATAGGATTAGCGAGCAAGTTAAGGATAAAATCGAAGCAAATAGGATATATGGATTATAATCCAGCCGGGCTCGGCGTGCTCGCTCAAAAACTAAGCACGTTAATACGACCGTGCCTTAAAGATGCATCTTCGAAGGTGGGCTCTCTCTCTCTCTCTCTCTCTTCTCGATCGCAGTTCACGTTCGGACTACGAGGAAGCTCGTGCGCCGATAAGCTCGTAAGGAGAGAGTCTACAACTGGCGTTGACCGTTTAAGACCCGCGCACCGGCTATCCGTGACTCCCGCAGTCGCTTCCGCCCGATAAAGCAGCGCAGGTGCGACGATTCGCGAGTCGACACGTGAAAGTAGCCGGGCTTTATCGGTGGCGCACGCGATCCGACCACGAGAGTGTGCAAGACCAACACACGAACAAAATTGTAAAACTATATATGTGAATGTAAAACATGCCACTCGCGTTCTCCTGAAGAATTAAACAACATTATAGCGCGCGCAGATGGATTTCCAATAAAATAAAAAAAACAGAAAGATTTTGTTTCGTAACACAAAGATGAGAAAAAAAAAAAATAACGCAACTACGTAAAGAAAACATACGGTAGTTATTATATTGTAATTTTGTAATCAATTTATTTTTTAACAGCTTAATTATGTAGTCGACGCACAGCGCGTATTTTGCACACTCCGAAGGAAAAACAACGTCACTACTCATGCGCGACGACCGGATTATCTCCCGTGCTTCGCGCGAGACTAAAAGCAAATCGCGCTCACCCATCGACCTCTTCCTCAGCGGCGTTACGTTAACGTCGCGGAATAATTTAGCGGCGAGCTACAGGTCCTGGCGCGGTCATAAAGCCGTCGTGTAGTTGTTAGCGCTTGCTACGAAACACCTTACGTGTTGTAAAATAGTAATGCAAGATCGCAGCAGCTCCCCGAGAAAGACTGCGATAATAAGAAGTAGTCGTTAATAACGAGACAAGCACTTGTCAAGCAATTTTTTAGTGACCAACTAAATAGCAGTTGGCCGTGAATTGTTTTTTGTGGCAGAGATTGAAAATAAATCACACGCGCTCGTTATTAAGTAAAACTTTTTGCGAAGAAGACAATTATACTTTTTTCAACTAGTAGCGAAAAAGAAGTTACACTAATTACAAAAATCGAAGATCTTTCCGAAGTTTTGAATTTGCGCTTTTGGTACAAAACTTATCTCCGATTCTATCGAAAGGCGCCGATGTGTCTTGATACTCATGTCGGAATGACAATTCCCGTAACAAATTCGCAGGCCGTACGAATTATGGAGCGCGGCTCTTCGTCGTCGTCGTCGCCGCCGCTGAAAAAGAGAAGAGAACGGAATACAAGGGAAAGAGGCCGGATTCTGCATAAATTCACGGCGCGGCGGTGCGGAATACTTTTATCTCTCTCTCCTCCTCGGTACGTTCACATGCTCACATACGAGATCGAAGGGGTGGTCGAAACGAACCGAATCGAACGAACACGAGGGGAAGAGCGAAGAATAAAGCTCGGTCTTTTTGTCCGCGACGAGAAAGACACGGAACGTGTAAATTCCTGTGTGGTCGTTCTCTCTTTCTATTCCCGATTTCTATCCTCCTGTTCCCACCACTGCTCAGGTCACCGATTTAAATATCAAAGGCGGCTTAAATCTGACCTATACCACGCTGAATCATGTTACCTCTATAGGTTTATAAGGGATTTACTGGCGCGCTATTCCAAGGGAGAGATCCTCGTATAGCACCGTGTTGACCGAGGCGCTAACATCGTCCAGGACAAAAGCTCGCACCAGGTTCTCAGCAGGGGAGAAGGAGAGAGTACGAAAATGAGAAGGAGGAGATGAAGAGATGTATTCGTCCTTGAGCCATCCTGTGAGAAAGTTCCTGATCCCGTGTGTGTATCTGTAAACCAAATTTACGTAGGGCACAACGACTGTATTCAGCAATTAATCCTGTGTTACTGGTTACGTCGAAACTGTGTCGGATGCTCCGAGCGTATCACCGCGAAAAAGAAGTTGTCGAAAACTAATAAAGAACAAAATAGTCTCATATTTTGCAGATTAAAAATAAATTAAAAATTTATATTACAGAGACAATATAATTTTCAACAACACGTCCCAAATAATATATATCTTAAATTAAAGTTTTAAAACATAAAGTTTTATTATCTATTTACGGTCTTAAAAATTACTTCGCTAAAACAATTTGAAAATTTGAACGCAAGAAATTCGGAAATGATTGAGATCTCTCGTAACAAACAGGCATTCGTCTCAGTTTGCCTTCTGGTTTCTGCATATGACGACGATCCTGTGTAATCAAAATACCTTGTATAATCAGGTTTCTCATTCTCAGGTGCGCGCTCTTGGTGTAATCGCTCTTCCAACTTCCGTCTGTTCTGCGACTGCCCTCGAGCAGGAAGTCGAGAAATCACGACCTCCTGCGAAGGCGCAAACAGATCTGTTTGGTAGACGCTGTTGACGGATCTAAGACGATGGCCTTTACTGCGTGTGTGTTGAGACAAGAGTTTACATTGGAATCGCATTGACAGTCAATTAGGCTACCAATTAATTACACTGAGTCAAACTGTCCTTCAGCCCGCATTGTTCTCATGTAGTGTTATTGCTCTATATTGTGCTCGAGCTTGCGTTTGATTGACAAACGAAAATTAAATAAAACATGTACAAATGCGAACACGAAATATTCACAGATTATATTAATTAACATTAGAGTAATATATTGGAGTAATAATTACATTTAATTTGAGTTTGATTTGTATAAAATGTTTTTATTTATCATATCCATATATTAAGTCTTTTAATACTATCTATATCTGAACGAAATGCATGATTCTTCTCATTTTATTTGAATTCTCGCGTTCGAGTTGTTATACCTCAATCTAGTTAACTAGTTTCGGAAATTCTTCTTTGAACCTGACATCACTTCACATCACTCGGATGAAGAATTTTGGCTCGTTTAGCGCCGATCTGAGCGTGCCGGATATATTTTCTGCCGGTACTGTACCTTATTTGCCGATAATCATGGATCTGAATAGGTCCCCCTCTTCGGGGAGACAGGGTGATGGCTATTTTAGTGGGTGGAAAATTATATGGCGGCTTCCACAGGCTCTAAAATGGGCAGCTCTTCGGTTACGAACTATAATAATCATTTCGTCGGATGAGCTAGGGAAAGAAAAGGAAAGAGACACGAAAGAAAGAGAGAGAAAGAGAGAAAGAAAAGGAGAGAAAGAGAGACCAGGGGAAAGGTGCAAGAGAGACGGCAAAGGAGGCGGTCGGATACACACGGACGTATATACGAGCCGGCTTCAAACCGTTCCGATGTGGTAGTCAACATATTTACCGGCTCGTTAACGTCCCGTAGAGAGACGACGACGTTCCTTCCTCTCTCTCGCCGTTCCCCTGCTAATCCACCCTTGCTTCGAGTCCCACGACTTCTCATTCTTCCGCTCTACCGTTCATAATTCGCGCCCCTGATTCTCAGCGTGGCTGGAAATAAGGTCATGCTGCAGCACGCGTCAAATAAATCTTATTTTGTTCCCTCTCAATTTCTTTTTTCCGCTTTAAATTATTATCGAGTATTAACGACGTGAGAAAGAAAGAGAAAGAGTCAATTTTCTAAATTGAGTTGCGAGCGATTTATTTAAAGAGAAGTGTGACGTAATGTATTGTGATGGATTTAAATTCATTTTTCTTTTCTTTTTATAGTTTCAACTTTCGCACGGCTACAGGGACAACTCGTCGTTTAATCCCTGATGATTCACCGTCGTCGACCTATGTCCTGGCAGAAACTCCGGCGTGACAGAACTTGAATAAGAGCGACGCGGAAAATCGGGAAAAGAGAAGGTAGCGCGCGCGTCGATAAAGAAGTCGAAAATTTACGATCCCGCTTGTCGCCGTCCGAGATTGCCCGTCGTAATGTCACCGCCACGCTCGCGTCCGACGAATTCGTCCCGCGGGACAACACCGGCGCCGAATATCTACGACCTTTTTATCGTTGCGCTATCGCGCGCCATCGTGAAATCGAAACAGACTCCTCTTCAAACGCCTTTTCCACCGCCTGCTTCTGAATCGTGCAGAAGTGGGAGGGCGAAGCGATCAGCACTTCCGGCTTTTATCTCCTTTATTGTCATGTCAGTCTATTTTGACGTTTTTATCCGCAATAATTCCCTTTCTGTTCCTCTTATTGCCCGAAAAAGCTCTTTCTTCTTTGTGTTCTCTCTATTAAACCGCTACTTATATTTTTTTTGTGCATAAAAGTTTGCGATTCTTATACGCGTTGAATCAAACATATCAAAAATAGAAAATTTACGTTCTTATATTTTTAAAAAAGTTTTTTGATAACTGTTAACATGGCGTTAATATTTCGGAAGACAATAGATCGGTAATAATAATTCTCATTGCTCTTTTTCTTTTTCTTTCGCTTTTTTCTTTTTTTCAAAAGCAATTTCTTTACCACCCACATCTTCGCTTCTTCTTCGCTCGTTTGCCACCGATCGCACGGGGGAACGAAAAACGGAACGAGCCGGGGCTGAAGAGGACGGGGAAGGACCAAAAAGATGAAAAGAGAGTCTTCGAACAGCGCCGGTGGACCAGGAACGAACGAGAGAAGTGGACGGTGGCAGAGAGAGGAACAGGGAAGAAGAGCGAGAGGGGAAGCGAAGAACGACCGAAAGCGGGCAGTGTGTAATTTTGCGCCGGCTTAGGAAAACACGGCGGCCACCCGCGCGTTTCGCGAGCGATGGGGATTTAAAAATAGAAGGCCGCCGGAGGGTAGCGGAGGGACGCATGCCGATCGCGCCGCCGGCCACCTTGTTCTCCATTCCGTCGTCCCTTTGTCTCCGGATGGCGCGGGACGAAAACGTGGAGGAGGAGGAGGAACAGGGACACTTTGCATCCTGGTGCGACCTAAACTCCCGATTGTACAGAAAGTGCGAAATGAAAATACGAAAGAGAGAGAGAGAGAGAGAGAGAGAGAGAAAGAGAGAGAAAAGTGACTGAATATTTTTCTTTTTCCGAGATTAGGCCTGTTCTCGTTATTACTTCATCACAGGATAACGACGAGAAGAATATTTTCCGTCTAGACAAATTAAATTAAATCGGTTACTATAATTGCGAGGTCTCATTTCACAAATCTTAATAATAAATTATATATCACAGTAAACTTTTCGTGTTAGTTTTTTTTTTATCCTTCAAAATACTAATTTTTTTGTATGTACATAATGTGTATGTGTGTGAGTGTGTCTTTTTCGGTCCTTATGATATTAAAATTCTTAAAGGAGAACACATCTCGGCGTTCTCTAACATCTCTGCGGCATAACCGTTCCCCTCTGTTTTCAACGATGAGAAAAGATCTCCTGCCGAGCTTCTCCCGCACTTTGCCCTTATTCTTCTTATCAACCGCCGCCGGTCGGCGTATGAAAAACTTCTTATCGCGCGCTGAAATCTTCCTCAGGGACCCGCAAACACGCCCTTCACCAACCACCCTTTGTTATCCTATATATTCCCCTCGAAATAAAGCCCTATTTTTTTTTCTCCGTCTTTTATCACGCGGAAATCCTTGTCTTGTAACGATGCCACTTTATGTTGCTAGTTCCACTTTGTCTTGATTTAATCAAAGTTTATTTCGATTTTGATCAAAGAAGAGTTAATTGAAAATAACGTAATATTGTTTTTTCGATTATGATACATAAGTTTCAAAAATGATCAAGACATGAGTTTTATCGCACAGTTTTTTTATCAATTACTGTTTCATGCTCTTCTTCACATTCTTATAAAAAATTAATAAGTGTTTCAAATTACGTGCGTTAAAAATTTCAAGATATAAAAGTAAGATGAGTAAATCAATAAGTATTTTTAAGCACATATAATTAATCAAATCGCAATCTGAAAAGTCTGCAAGCTTTTATCGATAAATGCCTACGTCACGTTAATCGCTCTATTCAACTCGTCCGAATAATCAAGTTAAATCTTGACACTGCAAACACACTCGCACAAGATCTCGGTTTCGCGGACAGATTTAGTTCACGCCGCGGACTCACTCTGCCGCTTTCCACCTTTCTCTTGCTCTTCTTCTTCTTCTCTCTTTGTCTTTTTCTCTTAATCGTTTCTTTTTCGCATTCTCTCTCGACCGAGGGACCAGGTAACCAGATACGGCGACGGCGGCACGCCGTTGGTGCCCAAAAGGGACCCCCGGGGAGTCAATAGCGCGGTGGGTCCGCATTCTACGTGCTGCTGCCCAAAAAGGGCCCTTGATGAACGCTCTCAGGATAGAGACCTCGTCGTTGTCGTTGTCGTCGTCGTCGTCGTCGTCGTCGTCGGTGCGTCTTACCGTCGTCGAGCACTCGATCGATATTCCTTCCTCGACTGCTCCCTTCAAGAACAAAGCAGAGTATCGATTGACCGCGGTCTGTCCTTCTGTAAGCATGTAACCCGGAATTGCTGCTAGCTGCCAGGCTCTCACATACAACTTCCTCCTTCCATCTATCGCTATCCATTTTAATGTCATCGACCTCGCTCTTAGACAATACCCTTGTCCTTCTTCCGACTAATCTCCACGTCGATTAGACGTCGTTACGTCACGGAAATCACTTGAAATTTATTCTCTCGTCTTGCATTTCCGATTTACCAGCGGACATTTCGAAGCGCTAATCCGATGATCTCAATAAAATATTGCACATACTCTCTCATTTACTCCGATATTCTGTTTTTTCTTTTGTAAAACAAATTTCTCTCAGTGCTTACCGTTAACGAGAAACATCTGCCAAAGCCCCGTGCAATCTCGCGATCAGTGTGTGTGTGTTACGAGATTGTGAAAGAGAAGGAAATGTATTATGCGCGCTATCGCCGGCATATTACGAGGCACGGCGAATGGTATCGATCGATTTCGGGCGTATTCTCGGAGGTCAGCGCGCGCGCGTGCTTCCGTGTAACGCGCGGAATCAAACTTCCTCCATTATAACTAGACCGTCTGAGTGTAATGGAGAATTGTGGCACGCCGTGGCATCGCGATACAGAATCGATACGCGCTGGCGCGCGGCATAAAGTAAGAATAAGCGACGACGTCTGACTACGACGAGCAATTTCTACTTGTCGACGCGGTCTCGATCGGGGATGCAAATCCGAGGAAGAGGATACACACACACACACAAACGATGCATTAGAATAACTCTGATAACATTACATTTAATTTACGTTCACGAGAAAAAACTAATGTAATTTAATTAATATGTATATATATTAATAGAGTTTTAATTTTGAATTTTTATTTAATAAAGGAAAGAGTTTATTTAAAAAAAATACTAATTTTTGCCTAAATGCAGTTCGATTTAGTTTCTCACCGATTGTGAGTGTGAGAGGCATAAATGTTTCTTTCTTAAATATTTTAATATTGTCGTTAAAATTCATGCCGAAGCTTTTATTAAACGTTGCTATCTCGACACACATACATATTACAAATGTTTTTGTGTAATCGCGAGTCTCTCCCAACACAATTGTACGGTGACTTCTTTCCAAGAGATATTCAAGAGATTCCGGCTATAGAGAAAATACAGAGTGTAATTCATCCTATTGACGAATGTTATTGCGCGGCGGCGTTGCACGAAGTCAATAGCCCGGTCTTGTCCGCGGCAAAATTATGAATAAATTAAATCGCTACGTTTTTGTGCGTCAAGTCGGCAAACTCGGAAAGGCGCGCGATCAACCGGATGGATCTAGAAACGGCGGCGTCCCGGGTTGGCGGTAAAAAAGGAAGAGAGAAGTCTGCGCGGCAACGTGATACGCGATCAGTGTTTCAGATCTGGAAACATTGCGCGCAACGGGAGAAGTGCCATCGTCGAAATGCAACGTGTAATCGACGGTTTAGATCTCGAAGCGGCGCTCGACAGAAATAAAAGCTCTCATGCTCGTTTCATAGATTCAAGATTCAACAATATGTGCGGCGGCCCCGATGTTATAAATATAGAAATTAAAAATTGAAACACACACGCGCGCGGTCGGAAAATTAAAACAAAAATACCACCACATACGCATCACACAAATATCGAAGAGAATAAAAGCGGCGAAATATAACGCAAAAAGATATTGAAGATAATGGGAAATCGAATATTACTGCGGTGAAGCAGATATAAATTAATCGAGGCTTCTCATCCTCCGCGTTCCGATAAAACACGTATGGTATATAATTCTGTAATAATATCTTTATTATATCGCTATATTATTTCGATTATCATTGTTATTTCAATACTTATTCGCGACGCACTGTCGGATTTATATCGCCGTTCATTTCCCGCGCAGATGTCGTACGTGTGGGAACGCGTGTGATCAAGTGTATATCCCCGGGCGTGAAACGTGACACTGAGCCAGTAATCCAGAAGATAAAAACATTTATTCGCGGCCACTCGCGGAGAGAGAAAGAAAGAAACATAAATCCGACTTGGTCATTTATAATTTGCGATTTTGTCGATGATTTCTTCTGGCCATAAACGAACGCGGGGCGTCATGAATATTTCATTGTATACGGTGCCGCCAGTAGGTTCACTGGTAGATTCTCATTTGTATCGCGCTTAATTCCATTACACAACCCCTTTCCCACCGACGCCGACGCCGTTTTATCCTCTCCCCACAAGAGCTCCCCTTACTTCTTCTTTCTCGGTTAGTCTTTTGCCCGGCGACGAACTCGATGTTGCTTAGCTTCTCCTCCGGTATATTTGCATGCATCTGTCTCTCTCTGTCTCTCTCTCTCTCTCTCTCTCTCTCTCTCTCTCTCTCTCTTTCTCTCACTCGCGCACGCATTTAAGCGGACATTTTTCTTGAACTTCCAATAATATCAGCAATGCAGAAGCGCGTTATCCGACTAGAAAAAACCGTCGAGTTTCTCACGCGGTTGGGCGATTTTTCTTTGATAGTCTCTCCCGTTTGTGATTTCAAACTGTGATTATTCGAGCACTTCAGTTTTCAATTTGACTTTTATCTCGAATCGCTATTTAAACTCTATCACATCTCAATCGTAATTTTTCTACAAATTCCGCTATGTGCTTATAAAAATTTTTGTCTTCATCAGACGCGCGGTTCTTCGCGAAGGAGAATTTGATTGTATGAAACTCGCTGCCGAAAATGCGAAGATTGAGAAACATTTGGTTTTGGGAATACAAGTGAAACACGCGGCGAAATTTCTCTTTACATTCCGCTCTCAATAAGAACTTAAACAATAAATAAAATACACTTGAAAGTTAAAATAAAGTAAGTAAATATAATAACGTTATGAAAAGTTTCTAAATCCAATTGAAATGTGTGCATTCGGCAAATGTGAACCAGTTGCAGATATCTTATCATACATTTAAATTGGATTTATTGATAAAGTATGTAGCAAATAATAAAAATAGAAGCCAAAATAAGACTCTATTAAGAAATAGAGAATCGTTAAGCATCATCCTTAATAGCTGCGATAGTTCGCCGTTCACGCTATAGTCTTTTAACTTGCACCACACGCTATCGGAATTTCTTGGAGTCTCTGGTTAGAAACTATACACCTGCATTAGGGTGACTTCAAGCTTGAAATGTTGGGCGTGCTTCAAATACCTAAAATATTAAAGCGAAATACTCCTATCGTTAAAAGTTCCGGTAGCGCCAACATCGGGAAAACAGAATTACTTTGCTTATACTCCACTTAAATATCGATCTTTTATTTACCCATGTTCAACTCCAATACACAAATGTGTACTAGCGCGAGACCGTTATTCGCGCGTATATATTATTACTCGGTATAGTTTTAAAATATAACGTAGCAGCTGTGGAAATTAGCTTCCTTTAGATTCGAAAATATTAGTAAATAACAGAATTAATGCTCTCTAATTAACGTTAATTAAGCATTGTTTCTGCAGGTAACACAATAATTCTAGATAGTAAAGTTGAATGAAAATGGAGGTGTTTCACAGTGAATTAAGAGCTTCGGAAAGAGATAAATGCAGTAGTAAAAACTAATAATTTAATTGGATTTCTACAAAGAGCAAATTTGTCATTTAATTATTGCAATAGTTTATGTTAGAATATAAAAAGCTAATCACTTGCACAATAATTTATTGCACTTTGTGATGTTCAATATTGGTAACATCTTAAAAAAAAAAATTGTGTCATCGATAACGTAATTGAATTACAAAAGTACATTTTTAGAAAAGATTTAATTTGTCATCACATATACGGTGAATCGTTTCCATTATTACTAAAGCAAGAACGAACATAGTCAGTAGACAAATACACTCGCCGAAATAAAAACTTTTTGTCAATATTATAACAACAGAAAAAACCAATTTTCTCTTTTTATTCTAACGTGACCACACATCAGCGCGAGTAAATCCGGAGAAAATGTATGTCTCTAATAACGAAGATCTCATCTGCCTCAATCTTTCCTTTTGGCGCAACGAAAAGCTTTGTCGGTTGCTTTACGAGGAAGCTTTAATCGCGAAAAGCTCGCCAGGGATTTGTCAGACCATCACGATGACGGTCTCATTTCAAGTTCGCGATGTCAATGAGGTCGCGCCTCAAACGAGCGTCGATTTAGTCTTAGCGGTCGCTCAAGAAGTCATTTGTGACCGTTCGCTCGCGAACGACTTCTTAAAGTCAGTAACTACCGACACGAGCGGACGGGATCGGAGCGCGGCGCCGTCCCGTTCTCTCTTTTCCTGAGAAAAGAAAAGAATAAACACTTTTATCGTCGCGGCCAAAAGATGCCTTTAATCCGCAAAACGAGTCCTTATAATTCCTTCCGCCAGTTACGAATGTATTTTGGCTAAAATGCACGTTGATCGTAAAAGTTATACGAGAAAGGATAAAGATGTTATCATAAACGTGTCCTACGCGTGGACGCGCGAACGAGAGATAACGATGACGAAAAAAAGCGCGCAGAGGAACGGAGATAGATAGAAACGGAGAGCCGGTAGCGTCGCGAGATTACCGTTTTTACGAATTTGCCTCTCATGCACTACAAACTGGTTTACGGTCTCTTTGGCTCCTCAGGACGACGTCGTCGGGAACGACGCTCGTGTAGCGGAAACGACGAATTAACTCGAGAACCGTGCAACGATTGCTGCCGACCGATTTTTTCATTTTTGAGCGAGAGACATTTCTTCGTGAACATTTTTCAGTTTCTCGCACGGAGCTCTTACAGAAATACTTTTCGACAAACAAAATGTTGCTAATTTTAAAATAATCTATACAGTTTAAAAAATATTAAGCGGATAAAAAAAAATATTGAACGAATACTAAAATATCGAACAAATTGTATTGGTAAAGAGAACATTTTTTTTTCTTACGTCAAAAATATATACACGACTTCTCTGGTTCTCGATCCTGCAACGCTTTTCGCATACGAAAGTCTACTAGTACATGTAACATTTAACTGTAGATTATCGTAGACAAAAGTTTTTCAAGAATCGAAGTTCTGGTTAGCAAAGAAGCTCAAGTAAACCAAGTGCGCTCGTACACAAAAGAAACAACAATGACTTCAGCTTCGAACATAGAAACCTTTAGAAGATTACGCTCCTTCGTTCCCGCGCGAACGCCATCGAGACGTCAGACTCGAGCGCAACTTAATAAAGCATCAAGAGGAGGAAGGGCTGCCGGGAGCCGCGGCGCGCGCGAGAGCGTTGCGCACAGCATAGGAAAATAATAACACTTTTACGAGGGGGCGCCCATTCGGTTCTCTTGACACCGGAGAGCGCCGCCGACGTGGGTGTGCCGGTCGACTAACTCGCCTTCCCCGGGGCACATTGTTGTGCATTCCTCGGACATTGGCCGCGCGACGCGATGCCCGCGGGATCGTCGTGTCTGGAACAATTCCAGAACGGGAGGGCTCACATTGCACTCGGTCGAAGACAAAAGCGCTGCCGTCTGTACTGCTACCGTCTCCGGTAGCGCGCGTTAATTTTCCATTAGAACGTCTGAGTGGGAACGCGAAATTGAAAAAAAACCTGCAAATGAGGTAAATCCGAAATACGTGACGAAGCAAAGAAAGCACATCATTGATTTGCAATTGCGACTGTATATATCCGGTGTTATTTTCATTTGAGAGGAGAACATGTCAAAATAAAATTAAAAAAAAAAAAAAAAAAGGTAGAGACGTTTTAGGCACAAATTAAAAAATGTAAGTGTCGCAATATATGTACGTATGTACAGTAGAGATATACATAACTTTCTGGAGAACAGCGGGCGCTCGCGCAAGTCGAGTTCGTTTTCGAATAACCGACATAATGTTCGCACAGTCACGGCGGCGCGGCGTGGCAAAAAACGAACAGTCGCGCTCGTTAGCGGACACGAGCCTGTGAAATCTGCATGAGGATTCTTGGCGGTAGCGGAAGCGGGAATAAATATCAAGACAAGCGCACACACGAACGCATTGCTCGCGCGCGTTTGCAAGAAACATTCCTTCATAATTCCCGAGTGGCAAGAAAACTGCATGTTCACACGCGCGCGTCGCCCTTCTTGCGTCCTTCCGGCTTTGATGAAAATTTAATGATAAAGAACACGTTCTCTTTCTCTTTTCGATTAAATATACGTTTTGCAATATTCGCCAGACAATACGTATGCTTGCATATTCGGGGACACCAGGACGAAATTCTATAAATATAAGAAGTCTCTTGACATGGCACAGAATCGTGTGGGCGATGCGTTCATTGAATAAATAACGTCATCCGTTACAGGAATGACCACGACGGTCATTACATATAGATGCGAGACAATTGTCGTAAGTACCATCGCTGCAATCTTTCGTTATCGTTGTAACACAAGTACACGCGCCTTCTTAACTAAAATCCTCGAATCACGCATCGGTTAAGTTAATCGATAACAAAGTGCACTCGCGTACATACATTCACATTAATGTAAGTATTACTTGATAAGAAATGCCAGTAATTTTCAATAATGTTTTCATCACTAGTTTCTTCTTTAAAAAGTCTAGATTCGAATATATCAGGATAAGATAATTCTCTGTTTTCTTTCTTTTAAAACCGCTGCACGAATAATAATAATAATAATAATAATAATAATAATAATAATAATA